>JAXCHB010000001.1:21412500-21475000 GCA_036926305.1 Uropetala carovei | reverse complement strand
ATGTATGTATGTATGTATGTATGTATGTATGTATGTATGTATGTATGTATGTATGTATGTATGTATGTATGTATGTATGTATGTATGTATGTATGTATGTATGTATGTATGTATGTATGTATGTATGTATGTATGTATGTATGTATGTATGTATGTATGTATGTATGTATGTATGTATGTATGTATGTATGTATGTATGTATGTATGTATGTATGTATGTATGTATGTATGTATGTATGTATGTATGTATGTATGTATGTATGTATGTATGTATGTATGTATGTATGTATGTATGTATGTATGTATGTATGTATGTATGTATGTATGTATGTATGTATGTATGTATGTATGTATGTATGTATGTATGTATGTATGTATGTATGTATGTATGTATGTATGTATGTATGTATGTATGTATGTATGTATGTATGTATGTATGTATGTATGTATGTATGTATGTATGTATGTATGTATGTATGTATGTATGTATGTATGTATGTATGTATGTATGTATGTATGTATGTATGTATGTATGTATGTATGTATGTATGTATGTATGTATGTATGTATGTATGTATGTATGTATGTATGTATGTATGTATGTATGTATGTATGTATGTATGTATGTATGTATGTATGTATGTATGTATGTATGTATGTATGTATGTATGTATGTATGTATGTATGTATGTATGTATGTATGTATGTATGTATGTATGTATGTATGTATGTATGTATGTATGTATGTATGTATGTATGTATGTATGTATGTATGTATGTATGTATGTATGTATGTATGTATGTATGTATGTATGTATGTATGTATGTATGTATGTATGTATGTATGTATGTATGTATGTATGTATGTATGTATGTATGTATGTATGTATGTATGTATGTATGTATGTATGTATGTATGTATGTATGTATGTATGTATGTATGTATGTATGTATGTATGTATGTATGTATGTATGTATGTATGTATGTATGTATGTATGTATGTATGTATGTATGTATGTATGTATGTATGTATGTATGTATGTATGTATGTATGTATGTATGTATGTATGTATGTATGTATGTATGTATGTATGTATGTATGTATGTATGTATGTATGTATGTATGTATGTATGTATGTATGTATGTATGTATGTATGTATGTATGTATGTATGTATGTATGTATGTATGTATGTATGTATGTATGTATGTATGTATGTATGTATGTATGTATGTATGTATGTATGTATGTATGTATGTATGTATGTATGTATGTATGTATGTATGTATGTATGTATGTATGTATGTATGTATGTATGTATGTATGTATGTATGTATGTATGTATGTATGTATGTATGTATGTATGTATGTATGTATGTATGTATGTATGTATGTATGTATGTATGTATGTATGTATGTATGTATGTATGTATGTATGTATGTATGTATGTATGTATGTATGTATGTATGTATGTATGTATGTATGTATGTATGTATGTATGTATGTATGTATGTATGTATGTATGTATGTATGTATGTATGTATGTATGTATGTATGTATGTATGTATGTATGTATGTATGTATGTATGTATGTATGTATGTATGTATGTATGTATGTATGTATGTATGTATGTATGTATGTATGTATGTATGTATGTATGTATGTATGTATGTATGTATGTATGTATGTATGTATGTATGTATGTATGTATGTATGTATGTATGTATGTATGTATGTATGTATGTATATATATATATACACAGTAAAACTCGTTTATAACGATCACGCCTAAAACGAAATCTCGGCTATAACGAAGAAATGTCTCGGTCCCTTGAACTTCTCCATAAGGGCATTGGTTAAATTTCTCGGATGTAACGAACACGCATTTTACGAATTCTCGGCTGTAACGAACAAATGTTTGGTCCCGTGGCAAAAAATGCCCCATATATAACGAATTTTGGCGAGCAGAGCGATAAGTAATGAATAGTTTTCGCCCGTTTACCGCGCACTTGTTCGTAGAGGTCCCCTTCTTCCCTCTACCCCTTCCATACGAATTTCCACGCTCCCTTTGTTTTGAAATTGATATTAAAAATGTGAAATGTTTATGTAAATTAATGAGCATAATAATAATATTAATTGGTAATTTAAAAAATCGTATGTAATAGCAGTCGAACATTTTACATGCCGCGAAGTTGATAAGCATCTCTTTGCATATGTAAGTACGGTATTGAAGTCGACTCACTGCAAATACAGTAAAAGCTGTGTTATTCGGCTATCTTGGGGATTGTGGAAAGCCGATTAGGAGAAATATCCGGTTAGGTGAGCGTTTTTCGATTTTGACATCGCAAATTAACAATAACCAAACAAAATTGGGCTTATGTTCACTATCGTACTCCCCAAACATAACTATGCATGGGGTTTGCATTTTCCATTTTAATTCTTCCACACCTAGTTAGATATAGACACTATTTACCCATTCTTATTTAATACGTTGCTACGCTTACATGCAAAACAAAAAGACCATTGAAAAGTTTAGGGCGTCCGGAAAGTTTGGGGAGTACGGCAGTGAACCTGTTCCCAAAATTGAATTTATTGGATTATATCTTTCTTATTTCTTATTAGAAAAGGACGAAATTATTTAATTCTTCTGAACATTTCTGTGAAAACCAGTCATATAATATTTTATTCAGTTCCTCCATTTTTGGCTTATAAAGCGTATGATGTTTATTAATTGATTTACTCGTCTCAGAAGATGACACAAATTTCATTAATTTAGCCTTATGAGCCTTTATATCGTAGAGCGTGGAAGATCCGATGTTGAATTCTTTTGCTATGGCTGCTCTATTTTTTTCCTTTTTCAATTCGTTTGATCACTCCAGCTTTTGTGTTAGAGTTAAAACAACCTTTTCTCTCCTGTTCCTTGCTTTTAGGTATTTATTTTGATGCCATATTCAATGGATGGGTAATTTTTTAAATAATAAAAAGCGATAAAACTGGAAATTGTAGAAGTACACCAAAACATCTAGACAACGCAAATGGCTTACGTGACCAAAAACGCCATGCTTACCCGGCAGCCACAGAAGTATACGGAGTAAATACGTAATATATACATCTTATATTTTAAGAAATTTTAAAGTGGAAGTTGTGGTATTACACATATACTATTCACACAAAAATTCATAAAAAAAAGAGAAAGAGATAGAGAATGAATTGTATTTGTGTAATTGCCGGTATCTAAGGCTGGCCGGTTCTAAATAGCCGGATAGCACAGCTTTTACTGTGTGTATACGTGTTATATGGGATGTATAGGCCAAAAACCATGTTTCTCGTATATAACGTAGTCACGCTTATAACGAAGCAATGAGTCGGTCCCCTCAAATTCGTAATAAACGAGTTTTACTGTATATATATATATATATATATATATATATATATATATATATATATATACATACATACATATACATACATATATATATATATATATATATACACATACATACATACATATACATACATATACATATATATATATACATATATATATATATATATATATATATATATATATATATATATATATATATATATTAGTGTTGTAGTGGTTAGCGTGTCGGCTTTCCGTTACAAAGTTCCGGGGTTCAAACCCCGCGAATGGAGGTTTTTCAAAAAAAAAACTATCATCGGTGCCTGACAGTAGGCAGCAGTACTGTCAGTATGGTATAGAGCCGAAAACAAATTATGTTGGCTGGGTCTATATCCAATAGAGCTGTAGGCGTGATCTGGACGATTTGATCGGCTACAGTACTGCGATGTGGAAAGCATGATTATATGGTTGGACAATATGAGTTCTCTCGGGGTAAAATATTCCGGAGATAAAATAGTCCCCCAATCGGATCTCCGGGCGGGGACTGCCTTGAGGAAAGCATTTGTCGAAGGTAACTTACACTTAGGTACTTGGAATGTAAAAACCATGAGGAAGGCAGGAAAGCTAGAGAACCTGAAAGAAGAAATGAGAAGAAATAGGAGTGATATCATAGGGCTGAGCGAAGCTAGATGGGAAGGAGAAGGACAGTTCAACTCGGAAGAATTCACGGTAGTTTACTCAGGAGGAAATAGTGGGGCAAGGGGAGTAGCTCTGGTACTTAGGAAAGATATGATGAAGAGTGCGACAAAAATAACAGCAACGAACGATAGGTTGATGGCAATAAAGCTAAAAGCAGTTCCAGTGGACATGTTGATAATCCAGGTATATATGCCAACATCCACTCATGAAGAAGAAGAAATTGAGGAGATGTATGAACAAATTAACGAGATTTATGAAGAAGACGGAAGAGGAAAGGTAAACTGCATAATAATGGGAGATTGGAACAGCATAGTTGGTGAAGGACAAGAAGAAAATGTTGTCGGTCAATATGGACTTGGGAAAAGAAACCGAGGAGGAGAAAAACTGGTAGAATTCTGTGTTAATATAGACTTAGTAGTGACTAATGCATGGTTCAGAAACCATAAATGAAGGCTGTACACATGGAAAAGCCCAGGAGATAGAACGAGATGCCAAATAGATTACATCCTAGTAAAACAAAGATTCAGGAACAGCATAAAAAATGCTAAGACATTACCAGGAGCAGACATTGATTCAGATCACATCCTTCTAATAGTCGATGTAACTACAAAGCTGAAACAAATAAGGAAAACGAGAAGAGATAGACAGACTTGGGACCTAGAAAAACTGAAAGAAAGGAAAGATGCCTTCAGCACGAAGTTGGAAGATCGCCTTAGAAATATGGAAAACAAACCGAAGACCGTGGATACAGAATGGGAGAAAGTGAAAGCCAGCATCAAAGATACCTCGAATAAAGAGATTGGGAAACAAGAGAAGAAAATCAGAAAACCATGGATCACTAAGGAAATGCTGGAGAAAATGGATGAGAGAAGAAAATGGAAAAACGTTAACAATGAAGAAGGTAGAGCCAACTATAGACGCATAAACAATGAGATGAGAAGGGCAACAGATAAAGCTAGGGAAAATTGGATAAAAGAAAAATGTGAGGAAATACAACAGATGGAGAAGTTAGGACGATATGATATGATGTACGCTAGGGCACTGGAGTTAGAAGATAGGAAGTTTAATGGGATTCGTGGTAAAGGAATTATTAATACAGATGGGAAAATAGTCACAGAACCAAAGGATGCAGCACAGGTATGGGAAGAATACATTAAGGAACTATACAAAAAGCAGGCAGGATCGGTACAAATGGAACTGGAAGAAGAGAATTGCATTGAAAAAGACAACTTGGGACCAAGTATTATGAAAAGCGAAGTAGAAAAGGCGATACAGGAACTAAAGAAAGGAAAAGCTACAGGCAGCGACGGAATACCGGTAGATGTACTTAAAGTCATGGGATCGGAAGGACTAAAAGTGATTACGAAACTAATTAACAAGATTTATGACTCGGGAGAGTGGCCTCAGGATTTCTTAGATGTAACAATGATCCCTCTAAAGAAGAAGCCAAAGGCAATGCAGTGTAAGGACTACAGAACGATATCCCTACTGTCACACACTTCGAAGATCATCACGAGGATTCTTAATAAAAGACTAGAGAAAAAGGCTGAAGAAATGCTAGGGGAAGATCAATTCGGCTTCAGAAAAGGACGTGGAACCAGAGATGATATCAGTGTAGTGAGAATCATATCAGAAAGGGCAATAGAGTACAGTCAAGATTGCTGCGTATGTTTCGTCGACTGGCAGAAGGCCTTTGATAGAGTAAATTGGGTACTGCTGATGAGGATATTAAAGGATATAGGTGTAGACTGGAAAGACAGGAGACTGATCAGGAATCTATATGTGAATCAAGTTGTAAAGGTCAGGTTGGAGAATATGGACACCAGCGGAGTACATATCGGTAGAGGAGTAAGATAGGGCTGCTGTCTATCGCCGATTCTATTCAATATATATGGAGAGAGACAAATGCAGGAAGTGTTAGAAGGCACGGGAGATTTCAAAATCGGAGGAAGGATTATAAGAACAATGAAATACGTGAATGATCAAGTACTGCTAGCAAGAAAGGAAAAGGAACTCCAGGAAATGATAATTAGACTAGTGAGAACAGGTAGAAAATACGGTATGGAAATTATTACAGAAAAATCCAAGGTCATGCGAATATCAAGTAAAGAAGCAGAAAATTTGAACATAAGTATTGGAGGAAAGCCATTAGAACAAGTTTCAGATTATAAATACCTTGGAAGCATCATAACAAGAGAAGCAAAATGTACAGATAAATCAGGACTAGAATAACAAAAGCAAAAGCCGTATTCAGAAGAAATTACGAAAAAGTTAAATATCTCCGAAATGGATGGTTCTATGAAAATTTGTTTCAAACAAAACTTGGTAGAAATATTATTCTCTACAACTTTGGTCCTCATGAAGATTACCAGTAACGATGTTTTTAAGGAGATATTTGACGAAAACCGAAAAACATTATTTATTAATAATTCCTAAAGAATAACTGCTATGGAAAATTGTTTCAAATAGAAGTTGTAGAAAATTACATTCTCTATAACCTTTGTATAGAATTGAATATACAATAATGATGTTTTAACGGAGAAATATCGCAAAAACCGAATTGTGTTTCGAATAAACCTCGACTTCCTGTTAACTGGTATTGTCCAAAAATTAATCAGTTCTTTGTGCTCATATATGAAATTTGGTGTTAATATGACAAGTACTTTTTGAGTTAGAGCGCCCATATTCACATACATCCATCCACACACACACACACACACAGACATCATTCCGAAAATAGTCTAAACGTGTAAAATATAATTTACAGCAATAAGGACGACTGTATTCTTTTACAATACAAAATAGTAATTTTGCTTTATAATGCTATTCATAATAATTTAAATATCTATACCTCAAGTATGGAGAAAGTCATGTGTTGGCCACATCAGATTTTTTATTTTCATAGTCACAAGTATATTGTTTCAAATCAAATACTAACTGTAATTTTCCCATTCAAGAACGTAGTCACTGCTGTCATTTCTTTTTTACTTTCATAATCACAAATATCTTGTTTCAAATCAAATGCCCAATGGGATTTCCTTCTCCATTCCTCTAGCAAAGTAAGCACGTAGTCACTTTCTAGAAGCCTGAGAAAATAAAAACTTGAAACAGTCTGTGACACATTGTAACCACTGCTTATTCCAGTGTTTCTGAACCTTTTTAAGAGTCGCGGCACCCTTAAGTGACTTTTCAGAATTTGGCGGCACCCCTCCCTATCCACCATCAGTAATAATCTTGGTGAAGTTGAACCCCTAACCCCAATCTCCATATCTCCTTTCATTTCGAAGTGCCTTTGCGAAGAAATGAAGGTCGGTTTAACTCTGGTTTGCATTTTTGAAAGCTGACGATGCAAAATGAGGCTAAAAATGGGAATACAGTAAATTTTTTGCGGCACCCTTCAGAACACTTCACGGCACCCCAGGTTGGGAAACACAGTCTTATTCGATGTAACTTCCCAGAAGGTTTGACTCAGTTGTTCGTTGGAAATGCTTTCGTTAAGTCGTGAAACTTAACAGTGAAGTAGAATAAGTTGTACTCCTATATACAATACTAGCTGAAATGCCCGGCTTCGCTCAGGACAGTTTTCTTTTAAGTGGCAAACAATTTTTATTGCTTGGGGCAAACGTTCCCCATTCCTTAATTACGCAAGCGATGCTTACATTAACATTTACTATTTTATGTATTGTATTGTGAAGTTTTACCATTAATATAATCATGCATTAACGTCTTACTTAATATTCACATGGATAGATGCACAGAAGCCTTTAAGGCAGCAATAAAATTATGTATATTATGTCAATACTATTAGCCAAAATGTAAACAATAAACAACATCTTGGTTACCGAACTAATGTAAGTAGATGTATCGATTTATGTTGCGATAAATCTTTCAATGTTAATGGTAAAAGATAACAATGTTCAAATATTCCTTAAAAATCATTTGACTCACTTTAAAAGTACTCGTAGACTATATGTAGGCATGAATCCATTGTACCCTTTATCTTGGCGTTAGCAATTCTTCCTCTACGGCGTGCCACGGTGTGGATTTTCCTTGCATTAATCTTTATGTGGCCATCTCCCTTTGAAGCGGACAACAATTAAGAAATTTAACTTTGTTGCTGCCAGGAAAATTATCATCTAAACCAATGAATTTTGTGCTTAAAGGAAAATTTCGAGCAATTTAGCTTGTACTAAAACAAAACATGAACAGAATTAAAATATTCAGTCTTTCGTGCATAAAATAAGCCATTTCCTGTGGTCGTAAGTTAATATTTAGGTATATTTATATCCATATCAGTGAAGGGCTGCCTGGCATTTTGGGATTTCTCCACACCATTTCCCATGCATTCTTATGGAAATGATAGTTTGTTGACCCCATGGGGTAAAACAGACCTCACAGTCTGCAAACCTAGACCAAGTTGTTCCTTTGGTCCATAGGATGGCCCATGAAACTTTTGAATTCGATAGCATCAGTGGTGTAAAAACATATAAAGAAGACACACACACACATATACACCCTAAAATATTTATAAGGTACTGTATTGCAGGGGTTACCAACCTTTATGTTGGCAAGGGCGCCTTCGCTTTAACAGAGAATGGGGCAGGTGCCAGTGTCCTCTCCCCTTCCACTCATCTCTTAACCCTTTGCAGTCCTCTGTCGGAATGATTCTGACATTCTTATTTTTCAGTTCTGGTCTGGAATTGGAAAAAAATGGCTGCTGCTGTCTCTGCATGTATCACCTCTATAGCTTCCTCTGCATGCTGCTGCCATCTATTCAATTTTTATTTTTTTCAGTACAAAAATAATATTTTTCCCATGTGCTCACATCGTGTTCCAATGGCATCTGCTAGCAAATGTACCTTGAGCACAGAGGAAGTTACTCAGGAATTGAGTAATAATAATGAATCATTTAGTGAAAATAGTGATATGGAAATACAAGACAATGATTCTGTCAATGAATCACTTGAATATGGAGAAGATGAGAGTGAAAGTAGTGACTCTGAGAGCAATGAAGCAAGTGCAGCTGAAGAGTGGAAGCGTTACGGTGACAACTTGGTAGATTTTTACAGGCATCAATTGACCGACTCAGAATATTACAAGCCTCCTGCTACAGGCAGGCTATTAGCCAACTACACCACTGCAATTCTTTCAACTCTTATTTTATTCCCTCACTTATTGAACAGATTACTGAAGAGACGAATAGGTACGTGAAAGCAAAAAATACAGAATTGCATGCCCTTACAGCAATATTCAATACTAGCTTTACCCGCGCAGAACATCTGCGCGCTAGTCTAACTTTATTGCTCAGTATCATAAATTTCTTTATGCACACAATTTTCGATCTCTTGATTTGCAGATACAATAATTAGAGAGTCAAATGATCTTACGTGGCACACAACTTCTGTTTTTAAAGTAGGTGTGTTATCTCTTCTTAAGTCTAAGTTCAGATATTCCATAAAAACCATTCTAACTTTTACTGTTGGATTAGGTTGTGTTATCCTATGCATTTCATTGTAAGACTCAGCAAATGGATTTATTTGTCATAACATAGTATCTAATCTCTCCATTACAATTCGTAAACAGCCTTGGTTATAATCCATACGTTTGTTTGTTGCTTCACCCGAATCATATATATACAGTTGTCCATACCCTGGTTTGTTCTGTTCGTTCGTGAGCAGTGGAGAAACCTTATAGTAAATTTGTCCATGAATGAACAGTAGGGTCCTATTCCTGGAGATGCTATGATTTCGGCACCCATTGAAGCGAAAGCTAAAGTAGTGTTGTATTCTCTGATATGTTCTCGATAATTTTTAGCATCAGGTGAGTTTGTTGTTAATAATTCTTTTAGTAAATCAGGCGTTTCAGATAAATCTTCGAGGGAGACTTTTCCGTCGTGACAGCATTTGGTGTATATTTTAGAAGTGTTGAATTCATTCGGCCAGTAAAGTGCACCACAGCAATTGCAAATCTGAGTCATATTTTCTCAGTTATGTTCTTCAATGGCAACGTCAAGTTAAGAATTATCTGCATCAGGTGCACGTTAATTTAATCTACGTCGTTTAGCTTGCCTTCTCTTGCGTAGTCGATTTTCTCTCAATTCCAAACTCTTCTTTTTTTTGATTACGTTGTTCTCATTGTTGTTCATCTTCAATGGCTCTTCGATCTCTGTCGGCTTGATTTCTTTCAGTTCTTCTTCGATTTGCTTCTTCAACAGATTGAATGGCTCGTTCCGCTCCTCTTCTCGCATTATAATTAGCGTAACGTGTTGCTCTCGAAGCCATTACTTTTATTCTGAGGAAACAATTTAAATATTAATTAAATTAATTAATATATAATTGCATATAAACAGTATCTAAATGGTTTTAACTTTATACTGTATTTCAATGTGATATACAGAAGTTGTTTATCACATTGCTAAAGACATTGAGTAAATGAACATTAGACATTGTTTATTTGGTTGCGATCTTAATACGGAAAAGTATTCTCATGTATTACTTCTAAAATGGTAAATATTTTGTTTTTATTTAATTTGACGTAGTCCTACTTAGTTGTTATGTATGTATATATATATATATATTGATATACATTTAAAAATAAATAATTACTGTTATTAATAATTTAACACGTAAGATTTGGCTAAAAGTGATACATTTTTATGTACCTCTGCCGAAATGATAAGTATAGTGTGATATAATTTACCATATAAGATTGTACGCAAATGAATTTTAAAAAAGTGATATCTACTTAATAATAATAATCTTTAATATGGATTTTACAATACAATACTAACATTACGATACAAAAATCTTATATGTTTCAGTGATAGCTGTTTCAACTGTTTATATATCCTGTTGCTTAGCAATACAATGTCATTGTGTGCCACGTATTGCCTTAGTGTTTTATATATTTAGATGGTTTGGTTGGGTTGATGTTACTGTGTTTTGCTGAACATTACCAGAAAGAAGAAGACTTTGAAGGAGAATTTTTCGGAAGAATGGGTGAATTCATCAAGATTTGTGAAAGATGTTTTTTGATGGAGAAGGTTCCTTCAAATCTTCTGGGCATTACATCTCTCTCCCCCTCCCGCAGCTGGTGCAACTTATATTAAACATGAATATTACAAAGTGACGAGATTAAACGGCAATTTTTTTATTCAAGGACCCTGAAAAATCGCTATATCTTAGAATATAAACTGGAGAGAATTGCAAAAATTTCTATGAACATGGTTTGATGTTATTTAAAAAATATCACATCAAATGTTAAAAATGAGCACCACCTTGCTGAATACATATACGTGCTCTCCTCAGCATATCGTCTGACACGAATAAAAAAATCACCCTTTATAATATGAGCATATAGCCTTTCGAATATTTTATAAGAAAAGTACTCACCAGTGTTTTCTATGAATCCATGAACAGAGAAATGTGACTAGAGGGCAAACATGAAGAGACACTCCTTTGTCAAAAATGAAGAAAAGAAAGAGGACTGTTCAGAAAAGGGGTGAGATACATTACCATAAAGATTAAAGGTAAATGATACAATGAACCATTTCTGAGAGGTTGGCGAATTGATGAAAAAACTGTGAGAAAAACCATAAAATACTATGTTAAATGACATTGTATGTAAAATCTATAGGACAAAGTCATAAAGTCTTTTTAGATTGGTACTTTCCAGTATTGTGTGACCGCTCAACACTATTAAGCGCAAGAGCTGCAAGTTTTAAGGAGGACACCTGAACAAACCTTGGCAGGCACCACAGCGAACCTTGGCAGGCGCCATGGCGCTCATGGGCATCGCATTGAGAAGCCCTGCTGTGCAGTACAGGTAGTCCCCACTTAACACAAAATTCACTTTAGCACGATTAAAACCAATTGGGGAACCTGTTTGTTCACTTGACACGAAGAAGCTCCCATTTTAACACGAGTTGCAACATGATCCATTACGTGAAAAATTTTAAAAATATTGCTGTTAATGGAACGTATATGTTAATTTATATTTATTCATAAAATATTAGATAATTTATAGTATTTAGATTCTAAAGGACCTGTGGAACTAGCATACATTGCCGTGTTTATACTTGATTTACGTCTTATGTGTATTGTTTATGCGTTGTATTGTATTTACACTATTGATGTATAGCTATTTGATGTATAAAAACGTAAGTAAATTGCACATTAATGCTTGTAATCCATTACATCTCTGGTTTCCTGCACACGCTCTCTCCCCCCCTCCAACCCTAACCTTTTACATGGTATTCATGCATTCGCTTAGCACAAATTCGCTTAACACATCACTTTTAAGAACATATCTCTCGTGTTAAACAGGGACTACCTGTATATACTATACTATACCGCTATATACAATATATTTAGCAAATTATGTATTTTAAATTGTGGAGGTAAACATATCCTCCGCTATAGAATGGCGGCTTATGGAAAAACGAGTTTTAAGTTACGTTTTGCTTTCGAGGGTCATATCAAGACTATCTCGAGGACTACCTGTATAGTCATAATTCCAAATGGCGAAGCCTATATCTGAGCCTTATTCATTTGTTGGTAGACTTTGTGTTATAATTTTGTGTATAATTTTTATCATTGTTTTTATGTTAAACCGGTTTGTTTAATTTTCAGGTTTTTAAGGAAAGAGGAGAGCAACTTGCAATTGAATATGGTATTAAATTTATGGAGACTTCAGCCAAAGCCTCTATTAACGTGGAGGAAGCATTTTTCACTTTAGCACGAGATATTAAGACCAAAATGGAAAAGAAACTGGTAACAATAGCATTTTTTTTTAATTACAGCTTTTTATTTTGCATGCATTTACAGTCTTGCTTACTCCTTTCATATAATCCCCTATGAGGGTGTGTGTGGCATTTTCTACACTTAGTACTTGCTGTCATAGCCAACTTGACTTCACCCCAGAAATTTTTTATTATGTTACAGCTTCTGATATCTTTTGCTGGCAGTATAAAATTGTCTGATTTAAATTTATAGGAGGGATTATCTTCAATTTTTGAAACAATTCATATTTTATATATTTATGTTTAATAGTTTTTATTGAGTCTTAGATTTCCTGCTAGTTTTAGTCCCCGCTTAACATTGTCCCACTTAACATCATTTTACTTTAACGTCCAATATTTACTGAGGAACTTTTTTGCTTAACATCTAAAATGTTTCACCTTAATTAACGTCCATCCTTTTGCATCCTTGCAATGTTTGTCCTCCATCTGGGTGCAAAACTTGTATGCTGTGATGTCATGTCATTAAAACATTTAAAAGTTAGGCTGTGTAATTATTAAAATGTGTTTTAAAAGTTATGGTAAGGCAAGATGAAATGCATTTTATATAGTGTTTCTTTTACAATGTGTTTGTATTGAAAGTTTAAAAAAATGTTGCACTTCATATGAGAAGGACGTAAAACCTAACTGTCCCTTATTCCATTGACCCTTATTGAAGAAAATTCCTCGCTTAACGTCCAACTTTCCTTGGACATAACTGTGACGTTAAGCGGGGATCCCCTTTATTAAGGTGACCAGATTTTTCTAACGAAAAGGAGAGACAGATGTACCTTTTTTTTTAACCAAAACCAGAGGACGAAGGAAGTGCAAACCTATAACTACATGGCATATTTCATTTATTATTATATTGATGATTGCAAATGGAAACTTTACTTCGATTAGAGCAGGGGTTGACAGCCTGCGATACTCATGCGGCTCCCGAGAGCGTTTCATGCTGCCTGCGAAGCCATGATGAAAAAGTGATCCATATAATTTAACACGGTCAATTCCATATTATTTCAGTGAAAATATATTCTCAAAACCATTCTGGTGGAGTTATAATGCTAGTAAACTAATTAGAATTGATCTTCACTAATATGAGGTAAGTTTTTATTTAGATGCCCATTTGACCTACTGAAGCTCTCATGATTTCCAATGTGGCCCTCTGCAGCATTTGCAACTACGAATGTGGCCTGCTATATAGAAAGGATTGCTGACCCCTGAATTAGACAGACAGACAGACAAACGACTTTATTTAGGGCGAAATTGAGACTGTGAAGTCCCTTCTTACATTTAACCCTTTCGTCAGGATTGAGAATTATATAAAGTTAAATTACAGACTTTAACATACATATTGACTACAAATTTTGTTAGTTGACAAAGAGAATTACCATAGAATGACGTTAGTTTTGTGGGTTGGAAAAAAACTGTGTAATCACTTCTTTTTGCACAGAAAAAAAGTCCCACTGCGGAAAAACACCTACGAAGAGGAGGGAGGTGTAAAAAAACCGCGAAAAATCCCTAGACAGATACAGAAGAAAAAAAATATTAATAGATAAAAGCTAAGGATTTGAATACCAACAGATAAGAGGAAAGAAATAACATAGTCATACATAGAACATGTGAAAAAAAATACAAAAATATACAGATACAGCAAGTACTTATACAACAAGTACATACGAGAAAATTTTAAATAAAGTGCAAAAAAGGAATATACATTATTTAAAATACTTATACAACATATACATATCGGAAATTTTAGAAAACACTGCTCCCTGGAAAAAAAGGATTAATTATATACATTCTGTCATTATTATGGGCTTGTGTTGTGATTATGAAATGCTCGTTGCTGCCTCGTTTACTTTTGTCATATGAGAAAGGAGTAACGTGAAGTATGATTTCTTGAAGGAGGATACAGTTGGAGAGTTTTGTATGTGTGGACGTAGAGCATTCCAGAGTCTACATGCGGTGACATGAAAAAATTTATTGTAGATTTCTGTCCGGTGAAGAGGAATTTGAAGTTGGCTGTTTCCCCGTGTGTAAATGCTGTGCACGCTGCTCATGAATGAAAATTGCGATGACAGGTAATGTGGGTTAAGAGTGGATTTTATGGTGAAAAATAGTGATAAAAGATGAATACGTCTTCTTGCCTCGAGTTTAACCCATTATAGTTTGGTAAGGGAGCTTGAGACATGGTCGCTTTTTTTGAGGTCACATATAAATCTTATGCAGGCGTTGTGGGTGCGTTGAAGTTTTGTAGAAAGTTCATCAGTAAGATCTTGGTAAACAACGTCACAGTAGTCGAAGTGGGGTATGAGAAGTGCAGAGACTAGAAGTTTTCTCAGAGAGTAAGGTATTGAATTCTTCAGGCACGTGAGGGAATGAAGTGAGCTGTTGACAGTTTTGCAGATTTTGGTTACTTGTTCAGACCAGGAGAAGGATTCATGAATAATAATGCCAAGATTAGTGACTGATTTTACAGGATTTATGATATGGTTATCTATCGAGAGTGGTGGAAGGTTATCAAATTTTATGGAAGAGAGAAGTTTAGGGTAGCCGATGGTGATGAACTGAGTCTTCGATGGGTTTATTTGAAGTAAGTTTTGTGTACTCCAACCGTTAATTGAGGCGAGGTCTTTGTTCATGAGGTTGATAGCATGCTTTAAGTTGATTGCAGGGGAGTGGATGTATATTTGGAGGTCGTCGGCATAAAGGTGGTGTTTGCAGGAGGATATTTTGGTGGAGATATCATTAATGTAGAGGGAGAATAACAAAGGGCCGATAATTGATACTTGGGGAACGCCTCTTCCGACATGAATCCAGTTGGAAGAAGAGTTGTCGGACATGACTTTTTGGAAACGGTTGTTAAGGTACGATTGGATCCATTTTGATGATGACTCGGAGAAATTTAGGAGACGAAGTTTCGCGAGTAGGATGTCCTTGTCTATAGAGTCGAAGGCCTTACTAAAGTCGAGCAGCGTCATTAAAGTGATCTCTCTTCTGTCCATGGCGCGGCGAATATCATCGGTAATTTTTACAAGTGCTGTGGCCGTGCAGTGTGATTTGCGGAATCCTGATTGGAGCGGGTCGAGTAAGTTGTTGTATGTGAGAAATGATGTGATTTGTTCATGAATGAGTCTTTCGAGTGCTTTGGAAAGGGAGGGTAGGAGACTGATTGGCCTATATTGAGTCGACCCGTGAGAAGATTTCTTAGGAAGGGGCTCACTAATGCTGACTTCCATTGTGATGGATATTTTCCTTGGAGAAGAGACCAATTGAAGATAAGTGTTATGGTTGGAGCGACAAGGTGGAGTATTTTCTGTATTATTGTGATAGATATCCCATCTGCGCCAAGCGACTTAGACTTTATTTTGCGGAGAGCATTGATGACTTGTATTTGAGTTATGGCGGAAAAGTTAAGTATTGGAGAGGAGGTGGTGAGAAATGTTGCGGCGCGGCGGAGCAAGTCGTCGATGACAGCAGTTTTTCTATCGCAATCGGTAATGGTTGGTGGTGTGGTGAATTCATTGTTGAGACGGTCGAGGGATGTGTCTGTAGGTAGAGTGCTATCTTTAGATTTGCCAATGCCTAAATGTCTTAGATTTTTCCATATCGAAGCTTGTGACTGTTTTGATATCTCGTATGTATATTTTATTTTTGGGTTCCTAATACGCTGTTTTGTATAGTTTCTTAGTGTTTTGTAACGTTGGAATGCGCCTGGAGATTTTGATTTCTTGAAGGAGCGGAAGGCCGCATCACGTTTCGACATGAGGGATTTAATATCTGTCGTTAGCCAAGGTGCGTGTGGTTTAGAGACCCGAATTGTTTTGAGAGGAGCGTGTTTGTCTAGTAGAGAGTGTATGTGGGCATTAAATGTTTCTACTTTTTCGTCTAAATCATTTAAGAATTCGATAGAGTCCCAAGGTATTTTAGCGGCGTCATCTGTCAGTTTTTCGTCGTCGATTGCCTTCAAATCGCGAGACGTAATAAATTTGGGTTTGTGTTTAGGGCATCTAAGGGAATACGCGATGTAGAGTAGGTTGTGAGCGGAAATTCCGGGTGCGGCCAGTTGACCGTGAATTAATACTTTGTCGGGATTGGTGGTGATGGCAGCGTCGATCCATGTGGATGACGTTGAAGTCTCATGAGTGGGATCGAGAGGCAAGAGAGTTAGTTCATTGGAATTGAAAGAATTTCTCAGGTAATTTGCATCATGGCTGGTAGAGAGGAAATTTGCATTGAAGTCACCCGTGATAAAAATGTGCTGGAAGTCGTGAATGTGGGTGGATATGACTTCGTCTAGTTCATTCAGAGAGCCTAATTTTGGTGGGCAATAAACAACCCCTGCAAGAATTTTAATGGATTCTATTTTTATGCCAAGAAAGAGATATTCAGGCCTTTTCCTATAAACTGGATCGCTATGAGTTAACACATTGCAACTATTGTCGTTCCTAGCATATATTCCCACTCCACCCCCACCTTTTCCAGTACGATCGTTGCGAAAGAGTTTAAAGCCGGGTATTTCTACTGAATATGATGGTATCGACGGTTTTAGCCATGTTTCGGTGATGGCAATTAAGTGGACGCTTTTTCGTGGAAGTAAGGATCGAATCTCGTCTATGTGCACTTGAAGGCTTTGGGCATTAATGTAAAGGATTTGGAAAGAGCGTGGAAAAGGAGCTAGTTTCATGGAGAGTATTTGCTGGGTTTGAGCATAATCAATGGGTGGTAAACGAGGCACTGCATAGTCTGGGAGAAGGGGGTTGAGGGCAGAGGGGTTGCCGTGGGGCCTGTTTGTGGGTGGGGTAGGAATGAAGTCAGCGGCTAGAGGGTTTAGGTACGAACTCGTTGGGCGTTCATTAGGGATGAAGACAGGCACGTTAGGATTGAGTTTGGAAGAATAGGCAGAGGAAATACGTTCACAAGTAATGTTAAGATTCCGGGAATTGGTGATGAGAGAAGGGAAGGAGATAGGGGTGGGTGGATTGAGAGAGGGGACATTAGTGTTGTTCATCGGGAGAGGAGGGGACAAGGACTGGGAGTCATGCTGAGCAGGTGGGAGGTTGACGTAGGTTGCTTGGAAGTTGAAGGCCGTGGGGTGGTGAGATGGGGAGTTTATGTTGAAGGGTAATATGACTTGCTTGCTTGTGAGTGAGAGTAGGGGATGTATAGTGTGGTGTGTGTACGGGGGCACAAGTGAGCGCACAGTGATATAATGCGAAAGAAGAAATAAAAAGTTATGTGAGCCTAAGGAGAGAGTTTAACGATATCTATGCTGCTAAGGAATGGGTAAGATGCACTTAATGGGGCTATGATGCTAAAATAACAGGGAGATTGGCGAGAACTCAGCACTGGTATAAGAAACAGATGAGGAAAAAGAAGGGATTAAGAACACTAAGGAATGGAACTGCGCTAGTAAAGCGACACTCGGATGGCACTAAGAACACGGAATGGAGAGGAGCGTAAAAATTGATGAGCACTGAAAATTGAGGGACGGGACCACTAGGAGGATATGCGCTAAGGGAAAACACAACACTATGCCGGCACTTAAATTCGTAAATATGGATTATCACTACACTACGGACTGGGTGGATTACACGGAATGGGTGGGGACTGCACTACACTGGGGAACACTGAAGACCGATAGATGGCAGATCCGAAGAAGAGGAGACTAACACTACATGGGGAGGAAACGGAGCACTAAAAATCTTAAAGGGGAAGGCAGGAATAAGGCACAGGACTATTCAGAAGGTTGCGAATATGGAAACGGGGATGGTAGGTGTCACGGAAACGGGGATGGCAGGCATCACGGGAATGGGGATTGCAGACCTCACAGGAACTGGGATGGCAGGCATCACGGGAGTATGGATGGCAATTAGAATAGGGAAAAATAAAATAAAAAACCCTTGACACCGATGAATGTAGGCGAGAACTGGGAGCTAAGCAGGTGTAACTTCTTCTTCTCACAGGAGACAGGAACAGGGATGCCAAGGCTTCAGGGAGCGGTGGAAATCAAGTAAGCAATAATGCAGGATCACAGAATATTAAACGCACAGTAATTGGGAGGACAGTAGTTATGTTGTATAAGTATACGATAGGCAAAGGAGATACAAATATTATAGGATTTCAATCTGCTATAGACAAAATATTATAGGATTTCAATCTGCTATAGACAGTTTCGTCAAAAAAGACAAAAGTCTCACACTAATTATGGCGCTCACTCCTTAGGTTTGGTTTATTGAATTCCCGCTGGAAGTTTTGCAACTCCTTCTCAGTGGTGATGTGGAAACGACCACCGTTGTGGGATAAAGCAATAATTTTCTCATCTTGGGTCCAAACGGATCTAGGGCCGGCAATATCCTTGGCTGAGTGAAGTAAAGTTTCTCACCTTTGCGTTAGTGACTCGGTGACGAGAAAAGCCATTCCCTTAAGCTCGCGTTTGTTGTGCCATACTTTTTTCCTATCTTGATAAGACAGGAAGCGTACAATGATGGGACGTGGGAATTTAGAATCCCTTCTTGGTGGTCCAATACGGTGAGCTCTGGAGAGCATTGAAGGAACCACTTCTACTTTTAGGCGGTTCCTAAAAAACTCACCGGCGGCTAGAAGGCAGTTTTCATGCTCGATCTCGGGGATGCCATGAATGAGGAGGCACATTCATCTCGAATACTGTTCGAGGGCATCGAGTCGGTCGTCGAGGTCTTCTTGACGACTGCTGAGATCGTCCAAGCACTTTAATATCTGCTTGACATCGCCCAGGACTTGTTGGTGGAAAGAGTCGAATCGTTCCTCGAGGGATGATAACGATTCCTTCTTTGTAGTGATGTCCTGCACCTTGACTTCCTTCAGTTCATCTTTGAAGCAGGACATCACAGACTCCACCATGGAACGAATGTCATTATTCTCCGACTCCAAGTCCTTCTTCGCCAGGTTGTTTTTCGGGGCCATCGCAGCGTGGAGAGTGAAGTGTGGATTTGAGGAGCGAGCGAGAGACACGTCAGTCACCAATGACCATAAGTGAGCAATTAGAGGGATACATTAAGCAAGCAAAATCTGCAGAAATGTTATTTTTAAGAAAGACTCAATTCCAATGACATTTTTAGTCCTCATGATATGGATGTATAAATGAAAATGCAGTACATGCTCGCTGAGAAACAGGATGGCGATTGATAAGCTTCAGCAGCACTTCTGTTTACTCAGACGGAATTTTCGTATGTGAGGCCACTTAGCTTTGTTTTCATTGGATCCATTACCTGCATTTATTTCCCATCCGGGTTCGGATAATCTGCATTAGGATAATCGGAATTCTACTGTATAAACAATTGCGCGTGTTACTTTGAAAACTAAAATCGTGTTTATTTTTAAAATTTTTTCCAGTTATCAGAATTTTCGATTATCTGAACCACCCTTTGTCCCAATTAGTAATAATACTAAGATGGAAAGGATCAAAGGAATGTCTTAGAAATCGCTGTAATAAAAGAAAATTGCACTAAAAACATTGCGAGAAAAAGATAAGAAGTAAATTATCCTATTTTATGACCTACCTGGCATAATCTCTTTGCAAAATAGTATTTTAAAATTTGTTTGCAACTTATTGGACAAATGAAAGCGGACGGCTACATCATATTTGCAAAGTAAGGCATTGAATCCTTAAAAATAACACTGCTAACATTTGAAAATATGTAGTTTTAGATGCAAAATATTAAAATTTATATTTGAACACCTAGATAGAGTGAGTTTAATATCACAATATGGCCTCATTTAACCCCTCAGCATGGAGTACCGTGCAGGACACGTCATAGCTCAGCCGTCCTCTGTAGTGGAGTGTCGTGCAGCGCATGCATTTTGCAGGCCTCGTTTTGTGCTTCCATCTATTGGTTACTAATCATGATACATGAATTTTAGCAAATTCCTTTGGTTCATGTCTCAGATCTGGGGCCATGTTTTGGAAGACTACCTGCTCTTCCCTTTTGACCCTCATTAGTGAGTAAAATTGGAAAAATACCTCCAAATCACCATAAAGGCGGTACTTATGTGCCAAGGCACAGAAGACTCGCAGGATCACTTAGGACGCGCATTTCGACAGCAACGCAGCATTGCTGAATATGACAGCGTTGCTGTCGAAACGCACGTCCTAAGTGATCCTGCGAGTCTTCTGTGCCTTGGCACGTAAGTACCGCCTTTACGGTGATTTGGAGGTATTTTTCCAATTTTATTCATTGTCTTCACCGTGTCTCCTGAGTTCTTCATTTTATTTCCTCATTAGTGAGGATTAGCGACCCTCACTCAGACTCGAGTCCCAGCCCCTAGATCAGTGTAGTCTACCCTCACAGCGGGTGGTGAAATTACCGATCTATCATTGAAAAATTGTAATACTTTTTGCAAATAAGATGATTGAAAGTTACGTCATTGCATTGCAGTGAAAATCCTGATTATTGGCATTTTTTTAACGAAATTCTACGATACATATCAACGAAGTTAGGAAACAGGCGAGGAGAGGGTGGGGGAGAACAGAAACTGAAGGGAGAGTGAGAGATAAAAAGCAATGAATGAAATGAAAAAAGTCTCATATGCGCAAAATTTGGACTTGCTTTTTAGGCACGTTTCGCTTACAGCGTGAGTGCCTATTATCGTCGGTCGGTCCATCTGTCCGCATGTTCGTTCTCGGCTTCTACTGAATGGATTTTCATGAAATTTGATATTAAGGACTTACTATCAAATATAATAAGAAAATCGCATAAATGAATCACGTATGCCAATCAGGGATACCACTTTACTGGTGACAAAAAATTAAATTTTCGTCATATCTCATAAAGTATTGCTCATATCAAAATATTTTTCAAATAAAAGTTGTAGAACAGGTAAAGAGGAGTATTTTATCGTAGAAGTAGCCGTTATCGAGAAAATCAAACAAAAACGTCTTAAATCGAGTTGAGCTTTCTTGCATGGTTACTTCCTCATTGTGTGCTAACATAAACAATCTCACAAACAAACGTTTAATTTCCTTATGTGTGCATGCAATATTATTAAATAGGAAGAAAATGGATTATTTATGATGAAGAAAAGAACTTTAAATGCTATTTCCCTTATGTACAGGTATATAATTCTTTCTAATACTTCATTGCACGAAACGCGCCCATTTGTGATATGTTTTACACTTTCCTAACTTGTTTAGCTTTATCGCTCTTATCTTAATTTATTATCATTCAAATTATATTTGCATATTTCATCCTAAAGAGCGCTAAGGAGGGAAAGTGTTTTAAATATGAAGATTGATTTTGAAGGCTGCTAAAAACATTAAAAAACATGAAAGGTCATCACTAAAATCCATGTCAATCGATACTTTAAGCAGCCCTCAAGAGGGCTTTGTCATACCTAAACCTAAAGAGATGAACGTAGCCTAAAACTTCTGTTGTTACATAAGTCACTCATATAACAAATGTAAAACTCACATAAAAGTCAAAACTTGGGATAGAAACACCTAATAGCCTTTATAAAGTCCTTAACCAAATCATCCTTGCTACAGTTTTTTTGTCGCCACACGTACTCTAAAAGGTAGTCTTCCAGGCGCTCTTCCGACATGCGGCCAATTCTTCTCAGCATATCTCTTTTTATAACGGACCAGTATCCCTCAATATTTTGAGTGTGGGTCGAACGATTGGCATGCTCTACAAAGTTGGAGTGGTTAACTGTGGAATGAGCGTAGCCTAGTTGCTGCAAACGTCCGTAACCCCTCCACATATCAGTAATTACGTTGGACCCCACTTCAACGTTCAAGGTAGTCTTCCAGAAACCCGAAAAAATTTCATCACGATCATCCACCGGGAAAGTTTCAAATCTTTATTTTCCCATAAGTTTACACGTAATTTTCGATTTTTTAGAGTGCAAGATTTTCTTCTACGATGTTTACATGTTCCACGGTCGGTCTTATTGTTAGATTCACTAACTCCGTTGAAATTCAACGGGCAGTTCTGCTAGTGTTTAATATTTTCTGGATCATGTAGACTATTTGAAAGGGATAGCCAAAAGGACAGAATCGCTGTATGCGTTGTAATTCGGAAAGCCAATGTCGATTTCAAATTTCCCTCCTAAAAATCTTAAGGCAGGTCGAAGCGCTTACATTGGTACCTCTCACTTTCCCTTCAGTTTCCTTCCTCCCCCACCCTCTACATCACTCATTTCCTCATTCCGTTGATATGTATTGTAGAATTTCGTTAAAAAACACCAATAATCAGCATTTTCACCGCAATGCAATGATGCAACTTTCAATCGCCTTATTTGCAAAAAGTGTTGCAATTTTGCAATAATAGATTGGTAATTTCACCACCTGCTGTGAAGGTAGACTACATCGAGCTATGGTTGGGGCCCAAGTCCGAGCAAGGGATGCTAATGACGGTCGAAAGGGAAGAGCTGGTAGTCTTCCAAAACATCTGAGACAAAAACCATTCCTTTTTTTGGAAAGATCTTCATCTTCCGATTTATTATGATTTCGATTTAAGAAAACAATGTTTTTTGATTTTTTTGATCTTTCAGTGATCACGTTTTTCTTGTGCTCGTCTGGTTTACCGTAGGCATGGCTTCAAGTAGTAAGTCTATTCTCTCTTTCATTGAAATTCACTTCTCCGTCTCTTTCTCTATTTTTTTGCGGTCACCAATACAGAGGGCAAATGATCTGTTCTAGCTGGGATGGGAACCAAACCCTGTGTTTCCCATTGCCTTAATTACTTCTCATTCACAATTTTGTCTTTCACAGTGTTTTCAGGAACGTGACCCCCATGAAAGACGAGGTCTGCCTTATGTATAATTAAGTATGAAAATTTGTTTAAAATGTAATAAAATAAATTCTTTTTTATAAATAAATTTTCTATAGATAATTTCTTGTTAGTAGTAGTAGTAGTATATTGAGAAAGTATTGTAATTGCAAAATATTCTATCTGGAGATTTTGATCGAAATATACGTCACGTTTTAGGAGTACCTGAGTTTGAAAAAGTGGTTTTTTGCAATACCGTCTGTCTGTTCACATCTATATAGCCTAAACGGTAGAGCAAAAATGAATGAAATCTCATACTTAGGCATTTTATCACACACAATAGAAGCTATGATTGACATTGCACAATAATTAAGACTAGTTTATTCTAGACAATTTAACAGCAATTTGATTTTCTCAAAAACGGCTGCAACAATTTTGATCAAATTTCGTACAGTTACTTGAGTTTACGTCTGCAATAATACTACATAGTTCATATTTCTCAATAAATGAATATAAGACTAGTTTATTCTTGGACAACTTTAATAACAATTGGATTTTCTATAAAATGGCTCATATTATTGTTTATAACAATTCTACGTAGTTCATATTTTTCAAAAGATATCTAAACGACACATTAGTATATGAGGAAGTTTGTACAATGTGTATTCTACCAATTTTTATATATAAATTTTCTATAGATAATTTCTCGTTAGTAGCCCTTTGTGGTAAATGTTGAAGACCAACTGAATATGTAACTTTTATTTAAATAAAGGGCTTAAAAATATTTTTTCATTAATATTTTTTGTGTTATATTTTCATTTACGTACTTTTATTTGGCTACTAGCTGAAAGTACCCGGCGATGCCCGGGTTATGCCAGATGTCTTTGTCGAATAAAATTATGTATTATATGGTAATACAATCATTTCTTCCTTTGCGCACCTCAAAACGTGTATTTCAGTTGAAATCTCGATTTTGAATTTTTTCATGAAAATAATTCTTTCTCTATACTATGTATATTGGAGAAAGTAAAAACTAATTCTGATATATCTCTGATACCTATGAATTGGGCTGGGAGGGTCCATGGAGGTCCGGAGAGAACGTAAGCATACGTGCGAGTAATAGGATTTCGAGTTTAACAATGTAATTGGTTGGCAAGACAACTTCACGTTAAAAACGCTAAATTTTGTCAAAATATGATATTAAAACGTTAAATTCGAAAGATTTAGATTCTAAAGCGATAGAAGACGATAAGAATAAGAAACTGCATTTATTTTTCTTTAACCTTTAAAGGACGTGCGGTTTCATTTGAAACCGCTAAATGTAATTGAAATTAGATGTGAGGTTTCAAATGAAACCGTAAAATCTGTGTTGCTTTTAAAACACCATGTGATGTTTTCAAGGCCATTTTGCCCGAGATATTTTTAGAGAGCACTTGAAAAGGACTGCAGCTGACGATCTTCGCAATGCAGAAAATTTTTTTGAGGGAGGGGTGTTTCTGTCAGCACACTCAAAAGTAGCCGCTTGCCTGCCCGACCTTCAAGGCCTCTTTTATGATCTCAGCCCATGCCTAAACGCTCTTGGTGGTGTAAAATTTGTCCCCTTTGCTCAGGTGTCCTTTCCAGTTTGTATAACCAGATGTTTACATGATCCTCGGATAGTTTCTCACGTATTCAGTCTTGAGGTTGAAGCCGATATCAGAGCATATAGTGCACTATATCTCACAGTAAAAATTTTTCGTTTTTGTTGTATTCACAAATAACCATTTCTACTAGCAATGGCTAGAAATCTGTCAGAGGGGAAAGTAGAAATTTTTTTGGAGAGTGATTCCGAGAATCGGTTCATGCTAGTGTCGATGGATGGAGCACCCGATGCCGCCACGTGGGTAGTAGGAGTTTGCCTTATTCCGGTCGTTGCAGTGGCTTTAGGAATGAAGCGGCCATGCAGATAAATAAAGATCCTTCAGCGGGTGAAGAATTTGTGTTGTTTTTCATAGAAATTATCCAACTGCTGGTGGAGGAAACTAACAGGTATAACAATCAGTACTTGACTTCATTAGATGTGACTGTGGACGAAATGTTTTATTTTAAGAAGCTCTTTACCATTTTGTTTTGTAATTTATAGTTCTCGAGAAATATCAATTTTTCTGAGTAGTTGCATTAAATATAGAGAAGGCCATTTAAATGTCTTGGCCCCCAGGAAATACAATTGGGATTTAAACCCGTCCTTTAAAGGTTAATACAGTCCAAGTTCAAATATCATAGGTCAAATATGTGAATTTTAATAAGCAAAATAAAATAAGGTTGCAGGTCAAAATATCGATTTTTCCATGTTATCTTATGAGGAATGGAAATCATTCTCGGGAATCGAACCCAGGTCAATTTTGGAACAAACTTACAAACATTCTCCTTTATATGTTAGATTAGAAGATAATTCAATTAAAAACAAATATTTGGTTTCCATGTAAACAAATTAAAATCGTACACAGAAATTGACACGATATTACGTTAACATTTTTTCCATATAAATGCATTGAACTCTCAATTTCGGCGACAATGGTAGTTGTCATGGTAGCTTATAATGGGTATTGTAATAAAACTGATAAAATCACGTATTTTATTGATTCTAAATGCATTTTTATGCTAATTCGATCAGGATTCGGATTCTGTCTTCAGTAAAAGTAAAATTTGTTCTTTTCTTCATAGAACCATTCAAGTCTCAAGTTCGTACCATGTTTCTAAGTAATTTAAAAATTGAAATGAAAAATAAGCTGCACTTCTCCCTATGTTATTCAAATGGAGAAAATGAAAAAAAGAAAATATTTCTGTCTGTCTGTGTGGGGTGGTTGTTGGGGTTACTCGTAGAGTCATATGAAGTAAATTTGCAATGTTTGGTCCCGTTAGCTCAAAGAGCATGGGAATGTATAAGGAACAGACAGACAGATGGACAGACATTCAATTATATATATATAGATTTATTGGTATACTATGGTCTCTAATGTACATAGTGTTAAAAATTGCAAAATTTACCATTTAAATATTTTCAATACTGAAAAAGTAAATTTAGTATAAAGTAATCGAAGTTTTGATCAATAATAATGATATAGCTCAGTACCCTACATCATAAATTGCCACATCATATAGATTGTTCTACTATGAAAATTGATCAATGTTACAAGAATTAAAAAATATATTGTTTTTTATCATAAAGAGAATTTTTGAAAACATTCTTTAACTAAAATGTTAGTGTTGAAATAAATTATAACCAACAATAATACACTAATATGCATATAGTGAATCTGAAAAAAACCTCCTTACAAGAAAGTGCCAAAGATTGGGTCCCTTCAATTTCGTTATAAGGAGGTTTTACTGTACCACCTTCCCATACACTCCACGAAGCACTGTGAACAAAACTTCTTATCTCGTGATTACAAACAGCAGTGTTTTTCAATCTTTTTCTCTCTCCACCAAATGGAATGCCTTGCGACCAAGTCCAAGGCCAGACAACATGGGGAAATACATGTTTTCATTAACTCTTGATAAAAGATAACTTGTATTAAAATGTTAGAATTTATATACTACTAGCTGAAAGTACCCGGTGTATGCCAGACACGTAACCAAGTGATCAAGAGAAAGTCACCTTTACACTGTAATCCATAAATCTTAAGAATTTTAACTTGTAAGAACATTCAAAATGGGATCGAATCTTTAATAAAGCATACTTACCTTCTAATTACAGCAAATGCCCCATATATTGCTGTGCGGTATGTGTGTCATTTACGAACCAAAGAAGCATTTGTCACTTTCTGGAGAAATGTTGGCGTCCTAGAAAAACTTGTATAGATTAGACGTTTTATTCACAACCACAAACTTATGTCAAGTGACTTCTATGGAGAGTATTATAAATGTGCGTTAGTAAGCATTACAGATGTATATTATAAAGGTTTTACTTACTAAAAGGTAAGATTCCAGCATACACGCAATGAATTGTCGTTATAAACGCTTCCAATACACAGTCAACAGAATAATTATCCTTAACTATGTACGTTGCTATATATCATTAATTTCAATGCTTAAACAACAGTTTGAAGCGAATAACGCTATTCTTTCACATATTTGAAGGTTTAATTGGCATTAATTGAATCGGAGGCAACAATTGCGGTCGCCTTGACAAAATCCAGATAGAGTACGAAATATCCGTAAAATTTCGAAAACAATTGCGTGTTTCTGAATGATTCGACCGTATAACAGGTAAACATCGCAAGAATAAGATAGTATAGAGTTTTAGCCGTCGAATAAAGCAAAAACGAAGAAAATCGGTCCATATTTACGTATTTTAACGAATGAAGGAAGAAAACCTTGCACTTTGAAAAATCGAAAATCACGTGTAAACTTATGGGAAAATAAAATTGTCTCCTGGAATCGAACCTGGGTCGATTTTGGAAATCCCAGGTACCCTATGTTACTCGTAGAGTCACATGAAGTCAATTTGCAAAGTTTGGTCCCGATAGCTCAAAGGGCGTGGGAATGTATAAGGAACACACGGACAGACATTCATTTTTATTATATAAGATGAGCATTTAATTCCGTCATTTTTTTACACAGTTCAGCTGGTCATGTATGGAGTGCTCAGATTTTCCTCATGAGCCTTGCGACTTGTACTTTGATAAACACTAACATAGATCAAGCATATACAAGCTGTTCCTGACTTATGATAAACCCAGACTTAGGACATTAATACATTGATACCTCGAAATTAACATCCAATATCGCACCTCGGACATAGGATATTCGATATCCGATGCACTCCGAGTCTACTTTCTTTTGCTTATTTTCAGCTGATATTCATTGTAGTTATTAATTTGATTGTTTTAAGTCTTAAAAATGTTTATTATACAATATATAACACTCATTTGTTCTTAAACTATTAATTTATAACCTAAATACAATATTTTCAAAGGTTCTGGAACATATCTCAATTTATAACATGTAAGTCTATGGGAAACTGATATTCGACTTATGATAATTTCACTTACAATAATTCAACTTACGATGCAATTTTCAGGTACGCATTTGAGACCTTGCTTTACCACCAATGTCAGTGATGGACATGGTTGTTGCACTAAATATGGTTCTGTCTGTATATATACTACTTCTCAAGCTTATATAAAAGTTGGTAAAAAGGAGCTCTGTCCTTCCCAAAAAGAGGATATATGGTCACTTAGCTATTTAGATGATGTTTCACTCATAAGAACAGATTAGTTTTGATAAGAATATATGATTCCTCAGTGGTTAAAAAAAACAACACTGTTAATTATTAGTCGAAAAACATTCATTAGTTTAATAATTTTGAAAATATACTGTATTTATTCTCATATAAGCCACGCATTTTTTTCAATTTTTTTGTCTGCAGAACGGGGTTGTGGCTTTATATGCAAGGAAAAAGATTGAAAAATCAAAGAAATGTGAGATACTTTTTAAAATTTTCTAGAAATTTGTTAAATGGCTGAGTGATTCAAATGCATAAGATGTGGCATATAAAAACATTACATAAGTAAAACCTCTATCCAGTGAGTCTCTGCGTATCGTAAACCTCCGCATTTCGTAATATCTTTTGGGTCCCGCCAAAACTGTATGTAAGGGTATAGGCAAACCTCCGTATTTTCGTAATTCTCCATATTTCATAATGGGAAATTGGACCCCTGATAAAAAACAACCTCTCTATAGTAAAATAATGTATTCCTGTTTACGGATAAAATAATTAAGTTAGTTTGCAGTGAAAATTTGCATGTGAATAACCAAAAGAAATCAGTCGATGGTATATGCATACGTACATACAAGGTTATCCCGTTGAAGCAACCACCGTAGTGGCCTCTCGAAAAAGTCGCCAAAATATTATCATAATGCAACAAATATGCACAATTTAAGTTGAAGTTAGGTTGCGTTGTTTATTACCTATGCCAGGCCCTACGAGTTCATCTCGCTCAGATTTATGATCCACTTCTAAAAGGAAACTATGGCAAGCACTCAAGTTACACATCACCGCTACATATGTACGTATCAATTTTAATCACCCGAGAAAAGAGCCATGAGAATATTATTACAATGTTGCAAAGATATATCATTTAAACGTAAATTAATTCTCGATCTTCAGGTTGCAAATGCATTTAATTGTCAATTCTTTCGTGATCCTCATGTTAATTTTTCTGCCTCTGAAAAAGGCACGAATATATAACTACAACATTGCAAAGACAATATTTTAATCGATTCTTTCGTGGTCCTGAGGTTAACAACGCACCACTGCTACGTACGTATCACTTTTTACCGCATCTGAAAATAACGGTGAATACATAACTACAGTGTTAAATAGACCTAATATTTAAGATAGGTACTGCTTCTGCTGTGAAGATTTCTCACCTCACATGTCCTGGTTTATCCCCTCATGCAGGCATCCATGTATATGCCGGTAAACGTCAAGTTTCTATGAATGTGTAATGCTTATGTTTGCCTAACAGGAGGAGCTTCTTAAAACTACTGGTTATACCATATTGTTTGTTTCATTAAGCTATAGTGGATACATAATCTACAAATACGTGTTTTTAATGTTAATTTTGTCCTTAATCATGTGAGTATATTATTTATTATTGCACAACTTTCATTTAATTATTAATGCATTAATTTTCTGATTCTAATTAAAGTTTATTAGGTGTATAACAATATCCTTCATTGTGCCTTGTATAAGTACAATATTTACAAAATAATAAAAGCCGTCGTCTGTTGGTTGGTTGGTTGGTCACGCTATGCAAACGCTAATAACTCAAGAAATAATAATGATAGAAACTCAAAATTTGGTAGGGATGCTTGATTAACACTTATTCAGAGAATGACAAATTTAAATCGCGAAAAAATTCCTTGATTTATCTCCAAGAAAGGCATTTCCATTTCCCATTATTTAACATGTAAAACGCGATTTTTCGACATGCAGGCTTTTATTCATTTGGAAATTAAAATTAGAAGAAATTAACAGACGACCTTTGGATTTGAACCATTTTGAAGAAAAATTTATGAAGTTTCTTATTCCGTTCGTCTTTTTTCGCCCACAGTTCGAAATATTCCATGTTAAACGTTTAATTTGCATATTTTTTTGGAAATCTCACCATTTTAGCGTGATGTTGCTATGTCGACCATTATCATTGTTACACCTCAAATTACTATTATTGTATAAATCCTTCTGGGAATAAGCGTGCCTTGAGTGCTTCAATACGAGAGAGAGGGAGGAAGGGGAGAGATTGGCATGTTTTGTGGAAAATAAGTATATTAACGTAAATATAAAAAATTTTATGTATCAACAGTGTCATTTTAGAAAAGTTGGAAATAAAAAGCGTTCTTAAATTAAATTCTTTGTAAACCATACATGCTTACAAATTTATATTGTTATTCCTCGAAAATTTTGTAACAATGGCCGAAGTTTGGAAATGAATATAAATTAAAAGGACATTTAAAACTGTTAACAGGCAATTTTCGAAGAAACAACAGTGGATCTTTTAATGTATTGATTTGTTTTTATAAAAGGAATTTTGGTGCTTATTTAATACAGAATAAGTTCTAATGCTTATAATCCATTTAAATCTAATAACAGTGGCTGTCATAGTTTAAAGAAAGAACTTTATTTATTCACTTTACAGAATTAATTAATTTAGGCTAGCATTGCCTATTATTTACAGTATGGAATTTACAGTATGTAAAGTGGAAGTTGTACTGAATTGACTCAAGTATAATTCAAAGCAAAAATCAATTTAAAACTATTGAAAGTTGTTGTTTCGGAAACTGAGAAGTCCAGAGTGGTGAGCGGACGCTAAACGATATTAAGGTACATTTTATTCCAAAATCTATTTAAAGTATTATCAGAGGCAATTGAAGATTGAACAATTTTGTTTGTTACCGGAATTCTGTTTATTTCATGAAATTGAAATGCTAATGCATTAATCCATTAAAATCTGTTAAGAGTGGCTATTTTAGTTGAAAGAAATATATGTACATGGTACTTTTATTCACTTTTCAGAATGAATGAATTCTAGGTTAACATTGCATATTATAACAGGATTTTCTTTGGAATTTGTGGTTATTTTAACTGAATTGAATCAAGTTGTCTACTAAGTTTGAAATCCATTTAAAACTGGTGAAAGTGGTTGTTTCAGAAAATGAGAAGGCAAGAGTGCTGAGCAGACGATAAACGATATTGAGATACATACATTATATTCCAAAATCTATTTAAAGTATTATCAGAGGCAATTGAAGATTGAACCAATTTTTTGGAACCGGAATTCTGCTTATTTAATGAAATTGAAATCCTAATGCTGTAATCAATTTAAAACTAATAACAATGTCTGGTTTAGTAGAAAGAAGGGTATTATTTTATTCACAAGGAATTTCTATGAGATTTAAGTTAATTAAAACAGACATATAATATAGAAATATTCAATGGTTAAAACAGTGCACAATTTTATTCTTGCGATTTTTACATGTTGCATTGACGAAAATTTAGATTCATTAAACTCGTTGAAATTCAACGGGCACTTATGCTAGTTTACAAATAATACACAAGTAATTAATGAATACGTTTATGAATAAATTAATTTTAGACCCATAATGGACATGGTAAATCATAGAAAAAGACTGCTGCTGAAAATAGAAACAAAGTTAGCAATTTTCCAAGCCATTGATGAGGGGAAAAGAAAAATAGATGTGGCAGAAACCTTTAGCATACCGCCATCGACTCTAACATCTATTTTAAATAAATGTAAAGAAAATGAAGTAGCAGCACATAAAGGTTTCATCAATAAAAGATCTCCAAATACCACAAGTAAACTGCAACCATTAGATCAGAGCATAATTTCTAGTGTTAAGAGAAATTACAGACAGCAGTTGGTGCTCTATATTTCAAGAAACGTGACTGAAACAAATGATCTTACAAAATGTAAATGGAATATACTCGTATTGCAGGCCATGCATAGGCTCTGTCTAACATGGAATTACGTTCGATCAGCCTCTATTAATAAATGCTTCATAAAGGCAGGATTTATGAGGACAACATATGAGGAAGATGAAGTATCAGATGATGAAACTTTGGAATGGGATGAAATCAATAAAATAATTCATCTTCAAACATCATTTAATGATTTTGTTAATGCTGACACTTTCCTATTAAGTTGTGCACCAACTGAGGGAGAAATGGTAGAAGAAGTGGAGATAGAAGTTGAAAGGGAGACTATAGCAGAGACTAATAAGGAAGAAGAAGAAGAAGAAAATGATGAAGAGGAAATAATTCCAACTCCAAAAAAGAGTGAAGTGCAAGAGGCTTTGAAAGATTTTTTATGAACGTGGAGGATTCCAGTGGTGATAATCTCTTGCTACTAAATAAAATAGAAAATGTTGTATCTAATGAATTTAAGAAAAAGATGACAGAATGAAATTACCAGCTTTTTTTCCAGTAAACAATAGGTAGAGTACATATCTATTTTTTGTTCATTTAGGTTTATATTTGTTATAAATATACTAATTCTATGTTGTATATATATAAATATACTAATGTAGTAATTAAAAAGACAATACTACTTTTAATTACCAGTTTGTGCATTTATGAGTGATAATATGAAGGTCATACGGTAAACCTCTTTATAGTGAACCTCCATTCATCAAAATGTCTAAAAATCTGGTCCCTTTCATTTCGGTATATAGAGGTTTTACTGTAATACAGTATTTACTCGTGTAACCTGTGCCCTTGTGTACCATGCGCACCCCTATTTCTGGACCAGTTTGGATAAAAAGAAATAAATTGGTGCTGGAGTAAGTTGACATCTATGGTGGTGGAAAATCAGAAAAAAAATCAAAAGAATTCGGGGATTCTCCATAGGTGTGTTCTCTCCCAGGTTAAAAGAGCGTGAGTGGCTCATGTTGAATTTGGCTAACACAGATACCAGATGCCAACTTATTCCAGCAAAAGTGTAGGTAGAAACTGATGGTAAATTTTTAATGACAAACTGCTTATTTTGATTCATTTGCTAAAGTATATCGCAATACATTCATATTGATTAAAGTGAACATCTAGAATGCTGATATAAGAACTTTTTGTTTTATTTAAATTGTTTCTTTGTTTATATAATACGGAGTTGACATATTGCGCCTCTGTCTTGGTGTTGATCTATGTCTGCCACTGTCACATTACCGAGCATTGCATTAACGAAGATTGCTTAATTACTTGCAAAGCATCAGAAATCAACTTAGGATCACCGAATTATATAGTAACTTTATTCTTTTGTATACCTTGATATTTAAATATTTGATAGTTATCAGTACAGTTTAAATAACATTAGTTTCAATTCCATCAAATTTTAACAACCGTAGGACAAATAACATCATGTGTTTTAACCTAACACAAATATTACTCGTGTATAAGTCAACCCCTGAGTTTTTTGCTAAAAATTTGGTCTTAAAAACTAGCATATACGATACTTGTTTTCCTTCAGTAGGGAACAGAAGTTGAAGTATCGGTAATAGCACATAGACTGTGGTAATAGGTACGTAGTTTGTTCACATTACGTTGCTACGGTTGTTATTCTATGATGGACAACAATTGGGAAACAACATTTTCTACTCCCATGGCCTTATATGATCTTTGAGGTATGTTTTTTAAATTTATTCCAATAAAGGAAAACGTTTGCCACAAAAAAGTCTGCGAGAGCACATAATTACGACTAACAGTTTCAGAGATAAAAAATCGAGAAAGTCTCACAAGATCCTTTCCATGCATTTCTTACGGGTTGTTCTTAAGTGGTTGAGGAAAACTATCACAAAAATTGAAGTACAGGCGACTCCCGAGAATCGACCATTCGAGATTCGACCAATTCGAGAATTCGACCGGTCGAAGCCTGCTTATTCGACCCAGCTGATCGGTCAGTCAAATTAGGAACTAGTTTATGCGAAGTAATTTTTGGTCCGTCCAATCACGCAAGGTTTAGTTTCAGTCTAGACATCGTTATTTCTGCTCTAATTGTTTGAATTTGTGCTGATTTCACTTGTTTTTAGGCTCGTTCGACATTCGACTGTTCGAGATTTGATGGCGTTTTCAGGAATGCATCCTGGTCGAATCTTGGGAGTCACCTGTATTTAAAATTATTGGTAGAAATTAGTATATATCAGTTGTTTGGTTTTCCCCTTGGTTATTATTTGGCCTCACACACACGAACAACAGAATTAATTATATAAATATGGTTGTCTTATATTTACGAGTATTCTTATATTTGGGTAAATACAGTACCTCTTTTCTGCTTAACAAGTATTCATGAAATTTTTCAATAAAACGTCTCAGTAATTTGCAGTTATCATGAAATATCCAGGAAATTTGTAAATGAAATTACATGAGAAATTCCCCTGCATTCACATGACATGTATATGGCATCATGTAGCATTATTCTTTGATACCTATTACAATTTGTAATAAAATAAATCCATTCAAACGAACAACTACCATATATCTTCGAGTATAAGTCGGGAAATTTCTTCCTTTTTATGCTGATCAAACCCTACTCTCAACTTATATTCAAATCGCAAACTTGCTGGACATTTTTCTGGGTCAATAATTAAACATGACTGGCAAAAAAACAACATTTGAGTGACTTGAAGCGCATTAGTATGAAAAATTCACACTAAATAGTGGAAAATGCGAAGGCTAATGATAAAATTATACAGCATCATTGTACTTACGTAGTTTGAAAGGAAACCTTAAAATTTACATTTTATCTTTAAAAAAAACCTGCCCAAATGAGTGGATTGAAGGGAAGAATCAATTCAGTACTCAAACGTTGGTTTTTTTATTTTGATCATGAATTCAAATTGTTAAACACCGTTCCATTTCTTCAACGACGGTATTTTGTTTTTTACTTATAATCACGGACTGAACAGAGCCTGCATTGCGAATATGATCACCAATTTTTCCTTTGTTTTTTAAAATGATTGCAATTGTTGAACGATTGAGATCATAAACACGACCAATCGAAGCAAGCAACTCCCCTTTTTCTGATTGATTAATTATGTCCATTTTAGTTTCCATCGAAAGTGCTTGATGGTTTTTTACCAGTCTTAGCACTTTCACAAACACCACGTTTATGATTGTTTTCCATATTTCAAGGTTTATAAAAACAATATGTATGTAAACACGTGCTCGTGCAGTTTTGAATACAAACAGCAAATGACAAGCATTGACAAGTTTACGTGTTCTTACTGCGACCAATGTTCGTTAGTGAGAGAGGGTATGTTTGTAAATGAAGTGCAAGGTGCAGTTCATTGGTATGTGGAATGTTTATAAATATGAATTGTTTGTTTCTTGAATGTTTGTAAGTAGAGGTTCACCTGTATATATATTAATTTTTTTGTAAATTTCAAAATTATGTTGTTTTCATTTTATTTGCTTCGACTTATACTCGAGTCTTGGATTTTAGACAGTGTTGGCTAAAAAGTACACTTCGACTTATACTTGAATCACCTTATACTCGAAGATATATGGTAATTCATTCATCATGGCTCCACCAACGGAATAAAATAATAAAGCCTAGCTTCAGTTTATGAATTGCTGAATCATGAAATAACAGTGGAGCAGCTAGGGAGTTTGGCGTTAGTGTTAAGCTGGTGCAAGATTGGTGAATGAGTATGATGAAGAGGCCTAAGGCTTAAATTTTCATGAGAATGGACAGAAGTCTTTGGTCTCTAAATCCTATTTTTATACTACAATTCAACTAATTTTTGAGTTTTTTTTCTTTTTTAATCTCTATAAAGGTCAACTTACATGCTGCAGCATATGCGCACATATGTTTGTATTAGTGTTTATGAGCATTTAAGAATACAGGCAGTCCCCGTTTTTCGTCGGTCTGCTTTTCGTCGTTTCACTCATACGTCAAGTGCAATATGACACCACTGATTCATTCTTCCGTCCTTGTGATCCGCTTATTCGTCGCATTAATGTTTTTCATCATTCCGATTTTTTTTGTTACGATTCAAATGAAAACATTGTTTCATTTCATTCTTCCATCCCTGGTATCTGTTTACTATGTATGCCCAAATTACTTAATTGTTTGAGATTTCGTCATTCTGATTTATCTATCGAACAAATTTGTGGTTACACCATTTAGCATCTAGCGGCCAAATTATGAACTTTTCAGTGAAAATTTCATGTTTTGCCTATCTCTGGAAGTTTATCCTGTCAGTTTTTAAAATCCTAACTTAAACTGCAATAGTATTTTAAATGGATATTTCCAGGAATCTTTGACTCTAGTGTTCTTGGTCAGGTACTAAAATGCACATTTAAAAAAATGGGGCATGCATCGAGCAGTGCGATAGTGGTGATGCAACGTACGTAGATCAAACTGAATGGTCCTACAAATGGAGGGAAAAGATGTGATGATGATGTCATAAAAAATGTGTAATTTGCTTTTTATGTTTGATTATGATGCATTGCATCGATATGCGTATTTTCAAATTATTAAAAGTTTTAAGTGGAAAATTACAATTATAATTTCATGGTATACTTTTAAATGGAAATATTTCACATTGTTACCCCAGGAACATTGAACTTTATCCCTCAATTTAATGTTGTGTCTATGGAAAAGAGTGATCCGCTTTTTGTCGCAGTTTTCAGGTACATAATCTGACGTATAAGTGGGGACTGCCAGTATTTCAATTTTAAATTAATTAAAATTGCTTTTTTTATGATTTTATGAAATTTATTCCTTATTTATTCTTTATTTCTCCAGTATTCGCTGTTTTGGTATTCGCAGCCATTTTCTAGTACGTTAACCCCCGCGAATAACAGGCACCCACTGTTGAACAAGTAGCATGTGTGTCAACTTCTTACTCTATCACGGCAAGTAGTCTAAGTGACGAATAAGCGAAATGAAAAACTACGGATAGCAAAACATTGTTCCATGATACATGAATGGCTAATAAGTAAAATGTGGAATCCACGAATACTGGGGACCCACTGTATTCTTTTTGAATGAATTTTGGAAGGGGTGGTAATTATTCCTAATTTCTCCCATTGTATACAATTATATAAGTTCTCATAGTAAGTAGTTATGGTTTTTACTACTTGTTTTATATGTTTCTGATACAAGAGGTACTAATGCGAGCTCTCCTTCCCCTCCCTCACCCCATACCTTCCTCTCTTTCTATCTCTCTTGGCATCTATTGGCTCTGGTGTTGGCAGAAGGTAAAGCCAAACTTGGCATTCTTTTTTATCATTCCATTTTTTTGCCGATTTTGGCATTAGCATTGATTTTTATTAATTATGGTGTGTAATTGTTCAATGAATGAATGGTCATTCCATTAACCTGTTTGTTTGAATTAGACTTTGTCATTATTCCACTTTTAAGGAATTGGCCACTTACTTGATATCGCTTTCATTTGACTGATCATTGTGAGTCACTATACTGGTTTTCAAATGACTTGGCGAGTGAGATTTCAGCCATACTCGGGACCGTTCGCATGTCACCGCTGCTAAGTGGTGGGTGTAGTGCCTCCTAGCAGAAAGCTCAAGCTAGGAATTGCCAACTCTACACCGGAACGCACATCGTAACATTAGGTGCGCAATTTAAAAGGAATTCGCAAACGGAAATATTTTATTGTATCACACCACACGCGCTTAATCATACAAGTCAATTTTCGTAGTTTTTATAGATATTAATTACAATAATTATTAAATTTTGAAAGGTCTTCATATGCAATAAATACACACAATGTCCATGTTAAAGCATTTTATTCGTTGAAAAAAGGGTTGTGAATCGTCGCCTTCTTCGTCATCTTCATCAATGTTGTAATTCCTTCTGCTTCTGAAAATACTAAAGCATGCTGTAGACTATCCTCTTGGATTGACTTCCAAGAATTACAGATATCTTACTCTCCATTGCTTACGCACTGGTTATACAGTTAACGCAATGCAAGTAACAAAAATATTCAGTAACAAAGTAACTGAATAACGAACCACGAACAAAACAACAAACAAAATAATGAAACAAATAACGAAGTAACAAAGTAACTGAATAACTAACAAACGGAATTAATAACAAAAAACTGAATTAACAAAGATAAAAAACAACAAAAGATGACACTAACAAACTCGGCGAACGTGAAATACTATAACTGGGATAAAAACAACTGTAACTGCACAATTTCAGTGGTGTATGCATGTGGCAACACAGCACACTCGGACACGATGTTACCACTAGGGAGACCAGATAGTAGAGTGTGAATTCTCGAATGTGTAGCCGCCCCCTTCTTCATTCCTATTGGTTTGCTCAGTGCCTCGCTCCCGGACACTTTCTCTTCTCCTTATCTCTCACTCGCCAAGTCATTTGAAAACCAGTATAATAAAAAATAAAATCATGTACCCACGTACTTGCATTATTTTGGTAGATTACTAGCAGTGAAGCATCTTGAAAACAGCTCAAGTTCTTTGCATTACCAATGAAAAGTAGTTCCTTCATGTCAGTTCCTTTCATATTGCAATTAAATATGAATTTTGGTTCCAGTAGCTGAAAATTGTGATTCCAGTATGAGTGATTTTCAAGTGAAGTAATATAATAATGGTTTTGATTTCCCCATATTGATTCACATGACTGATTCTATTAAATATTGATTCTATAAAGCACAATGCACTGTATTATTATTTCTTTTTTGCAACAGTGATATGTATATCTTGGCCTATCCTGTGTTTAAAATTTTTCTTTGTTGATATGAAAGAAGCAATTTACCAAGGATATTTCTAGAGAAATAATGCATAACATTTTTTTGTAAAACTTCATTCTTGTATTTCAAAATTATTTACTAAGCATATAATCTGAATCTGATTGATGATTACGCTAATCCTTGCAACCACGAAACAGTTGAGTTAATTCATTGTGCATTTCAGCGTCAGAGTAGGCTTCTTTGGTTGTCAGATAGACTCAGTTTCTCAGCCCATTCTTCATAGAATAAATCATGACAATGTTTTGTATCAGTTTAATGTTAGCCAGACTTTTATGGCTAATGGCAAGTCAATTGGGCTGAACCTTGGTAGGAAGGAGGGTGGTTAGAGTTTGTGGCACCACATGCTAGGTTCACGGGTTCAAATCCTGTTGATGTCATGGCTCTATGCTATTGTCTTAGTTGTCTTTATTATGCTTGTTGTAAATAACTGGTAAATGCTTTTCATGAGATTTTTATAAATAATAATGTTAGGACCCTATGTTTTCTTTTTATTAAATAATATTAGCTAATTGTTTTGGTGAATGTCGAAATTAATGTGTTTCACTCTTTAATAAAAACAATTCACTGATTCTAAAAATAAGTTATAATCAAAAGTTTTGTTGCAACTGCAAAATTTATTTTAATTGTAAATTGTCTATATTGTGATAGTGATGCATGAACTGTATATCAGAACATTAACTGTAAAATAGTTAGCAATCTAAATTGTTAAATTTAATTGAGGTTGAAAATTACCATATATTCTGGAGTATAAGTTGAGCTGACGTATAAGTCGACCCTTACTTTTTTGGTTGAATATATGTGATTAGGCAAATGTTCGCTGTATAAGTCGACCCCCACTTTTTCACTTAAAAATACTTCTCATGAAATCGTTTTCAGACAAAATCAAAGTTGTGTACAATCCAAGTTTTAACAAAACAGAAATAAACAATAAAAAATATATATAAATACTGTTTAGAGTCCGTGCTATTCTTCTCGAACATTCTATATGACAGGTGTTTTAATTTCAACCAATAAGGAACTGTTATTCTCGGAGAGCTTGAACCACTAAATAAAGTTTCCTATAATTAAGTTGATGTCAGCTGCTAACGATACAATCGAAACTTACCTGAGATTCGATCAGTATGCGTTCCTGTAAATGTGATCGCATTTCGAACAGTTGAATGTCAAGCGGTCGAATCTCAGGCATTGTCTGCACAGCACAGGTGATCACTTTCGATCTCTATGATGGTGAAATTCAATAAAATATTGCATAAGGATAGTTTTGATAATTGCAATTTTCCCCTTTTCAAACAGAAAATGCTTTTTATTGAAATCGAGACTTTGCAGGGCATTTTACGAATATCTCCACCGTATGTGGGACGAGAACTTAATAATTTGCCAACTGAATGCTGGACAGATGGTCACACTGATTGCGGTAAAATCCTAGAAATTGAAATACCCTCATCATGGCTTCACTTGCAAAAAGTATGAAATATGAAGCTGGTTTCAAGTTAAACGTAGTGAAATTCGCTAAATCATCAAATAACTGTGCTGCAGCGAGGAAATTTGGTGTTAGTGAAAAGCTGGTGCACGACTGGAGAAAGAACGAATCTACGATAATCAAGATGCCAAAGACAAAATGTGCAATGAAAGCTGTCAGCAGTCATTGGCCTGATATTGAGGAACATGTTTCGGAATGGGTGCTCGAAAATCGAAAGAATGGCTACATCGTCACCCGAAATGCAGTACGCATATATGCGCTTAAGTGGGCTAAATCAAATCCAGAACTAAACAAAGGATTCAAGGCAACAGCTAGTTGGTGTACCCGCTTTTTGAAAAGAAAATCACTGGTGTTGCGGCAGAAAACCAAGATTGCACAGAAACTTCCAAAAGATCTCAATGACAAAATTACCATTTTCCAGCAATTTGTAATTAGAAAGCGGCAAACACACAAATACCCATTATCTCACATCGGTAACATGGATGAAACACCTGTTAATTTTGATATGCCCAGCAACCAAGCTATTGACTTAAAAGGTGCAAAAACTGTTATAATAAAAACTATTGTGCATGAAAATACAAGGTTCACGGTGGTGCTAGCCTGGTAGGCCGATGGAATGAAGTTGAAACCCATGGTGATTTTCAAATGGAAAACTAAGCCAAAAATTAAGTTTCCCACAGGCAGTTTTGTTCATTTCCATGAAAAAAGGTGGATGGATGAAGGTGGAATGAAGTTGTAGATTATGTCTGGAATAGGCAACCCGGTGGCCTACGCAAAGAGCGTAGCATACTTGTGTGTGACATGTTCTGATCCCAGGTAACAAAAGACATCAAGAAGTGCTTTAAAATAAATAATAAGGATATTACAGTTATACCTGGGGGTGCAACATCTCTACTTCAACCTTTGGACATGTGCCATTTAAGGACCATGTTCGTACCAAATGGAATAAGTGGATGGTTGACAGGGAAAAAACTTTTACAGAAGGTGGAAATGTATGTACTTAATGTTTTGTGTGAATGGATTATAAAATTGTGGAATGATATTAAAGCAGAAACCATCATCAAGTCACTCAAAAAATGTGGAATATAGAATTCCATGGATGGGGAGGAAGATAATTTGTGTTTTTAATAACTGTTAAACTTAATTATTTCAAATCTTATAAAATAAATGTCGGGAAATATAAACAGTGGAGCAGCTAATTCAAAATGACGATCACCTACACTGAGAGATCAACTGCCTTCGTAAATATTGATGTTATTCATGTGCAGTTTAAGGTTCGTATTTTTATGTTGGTATATAAGTCAACTTTAAGTTTCAAGTTTCAAAGGTTGACTTATATGCTGGAATATATGGTATATGGAAAGATTCTTAACCCTCACCTATATAGGTCACATTCCATTTTGTAACATAACAGGTCATGTGCGGTTTTTCTGACTGCATTGGAAAGTCAAGCGAAATATTCAATTTACCAATTATTTGATTTTTTCTCTCAGATTTTATTGCTCTATTCTTAATCATCTTCCGTTTTCCCATCTTGGATTGTGGAATAGCCAACAGCAATGTAGCAAAGATTTTTTTGAACCAGGCACATAGGCCGACTGTCACTTTGACAAGAACACGCAATCAGTGGTTTCTTTGTTGGATATCACACTTATCCACAAATGGGAATAACAGCTGACATCATAATGAATGGTAAACGAGAGCATTCGTTCATTTATATCTTGCACGACTGGTGGACAGAAAGCAATGCAGAGCAGGGAAAATCCTTATAAAAGCAATAAATGCTGACAAAAAGAGTCCTCCGGATCTATAAGTCAGTAGATGGTGAACTCGAGGAAAGGCAATAAGAAGGCCTGGGATGAGAGAGTTAAACATGAGGTTATGAAATTAAGAAAACCAAAAGCTCACTGTCTAAAAAACAGCACCTGACATGACATGAGGATTAAACAGCTATTCAAATCAAGAATTAAAAGACTTTGTTGATGAATGTGTTATATGCAACAAGAATTTGGTCCTTTAACCATTGGTAATTTACTTTACCTTGGTACCAAAATAATCTAAAGATTTGAAGGTTTATATACATATAAAAAAATGTGCATCACTTGCGTTTGTGTTGCTGATTTATATGGGAAAATGTGTAATTAATTAATTGTTATCTGCACTTTTATTGGGACCTGTTAATGTTTTCATATCTAACAAATTTTAATATAAAAATTTTGCAAATTAACTATTAATAGCAACAGATTCATGCTTTTGAGTGGGAATTTTTATGGTTTTGACTTTGAAAGATGAAAGTAGTATTATTTAAGTTAAGCTATAAAATTTGCCCTTAGTAAAAAGTGTGCTCTTTTATATATTACTAGCTGAAAGTACCCGGCGATGCCCGGTTTATGTCAGACGTCTTTGGCAAATAAAATTATGTATTATATGGTAATACAATCATTTCTCCCTTTGCACACCTCAAAACGTGTATTTCCGTTGATATCTCGATTTCGAATTTTTTCATGAAAACAATACTTTCTCTGTACTATGTATATTGGAGAAAGTAAAAACTAATTCTGAGATATCTCTGATACCTATGAATTGGGCCGGGAGGGTCCATGGAGGTCCGGAGAGAACGTAAGCATACGTGCGAGTAATAGGATTTCGAGTTTAACAATGTAACCTGTTGGCAAGGCAACTTCACGTTAAAAACGCTAAATTTTGTCAAAATATGATATTAAAACGTTAAATTCAAAAAACCACCAAAAAAAAATAAATGAATTAAACGCTAACCAATAGCCGGCATAAAAGGTGTAAACCGACAAATAAGTGTTCAAGGAACAAAAATCAAGAGCACAACCAAAGAATATAAACAAAGAATACAAAATGAACAACTAAGAACGAACACAAGGAAAACAAACAAAGAACACAAAAAATGGACATGAAACGAAAGCAAATGAAAACAACAAACTAACCGAAACCAACCAACGAATAATCTCCTAAAGCTCAATGTATCTGATGATGTCGACTGACGCTTTCTATTCAGTTGTTAAATAAACAACCAACAATCACAAAACAGCGTCGTAGTGATGAGTAAATATTGATTACGTGGAATATGAGTTTGTATGTCAACATAATAACAGGAGAAACTAAATAAGAATACATATTATTACTCTAAATAGATATAAAATTATTGATCCTAATTGTGTTTTCCATCGTAATTAATTGAATAATATATTGAGATATTCGAACGAATCAAATTTAAATAATGTAGTAAAATGTTTTACTTTTCTAATGTAATTAATTACGTGAGTGTATCGGTAGTCTTTACATTTTACCCATGGAACCGCAGACACAAATTCTTAATTTTACTTCAGAAGATAATAAAGTTCAACAAAAGTATTATTCAAATAAAATCTTTCCAAATTCACTGCGTTACGTGTTCAAAATGTTAATCTAATTTAGTTCTCGTATTAAAATAACAATTATTCAAGAGTGAACCTTATTTCCAATTGATAAAACTCACTTTTAATTCAAAACGATATTATATATTACAAAAAAGTATCTAATTATTATTGAAACGCAAAATGGATGAGCATAGGAAAAAACTTGCGTGTTAGCATGAAATACTCAATTCCGTTTTTATTGATAAACTGTTTCCATGATAAACAAACACCTTAACGACCCGTGTTTTTAAATAAAATCAACATAAAACAAAACACAAAAACTTTAACATAGTAATTGAATCATATATCTTCAGTAATTTTCACTTAAACAAAATATGAAATAAAATAAGACAAAAGGCATATAAAAACAATTTAACTTATATCCAAACATACCTATAATGCGAATGACATGATTACAGAAAAAGAAACAGTTCACTAATGTTTATTCCCAGAATTAATCTGTGTATAGAAGACCATAGATAATGAACAAAAAACATACAATCAAATCAGAAGATATTAAATGAGTATTTCATCAACTATTTCTACGTTTACAATATTATGTTTATAGTTGAAACATAATTTGTTGACATCGGTTGCTAAGTATATCCAAATGCTGAGAAATAATGAAAAATAAGATTTTCCCTTCAATTTGTCTTATTTGATCTGTAAGCCCCTCTTTTAAAAAATTATTCCAAAAGAGGAGATAATTTACCACAAAAAAGTCTGCGAGAGCATATGTCTGTGATATATATGTAAGGAGTTAGAAAACTCGAGAAATTTCCAAAAAAGTTTTAAATGGAAATCCCATATAAACGAAAATATTTTATTATAATTAAATAGTACACCGAATCGGTTTAAAAATCTTACTACACCACCGTACACATGATAACGGTTAATATGACACCTTCCTCTTTTTTCTGCGTGTTGTAGTTTCTGAGCCTTAGTAGAACATACATACATAAAACACCTTACTTTATAGATATGTCTAGATTCATCGCCATAGCTTGTATCTACTTGTTTGGATCTCCCTGATCTGTTTTTTGGTATTGAGAAAGTGATTATCTGCGTTATGTCTTTATACCAGCAGATCAGAATCAATTTTTTGGAAACTCAGAATAAATTGTAAACTTAAAAATTTATATGGTATAGAACCTTTTATCCAGATTCCAGTTATCCGGAAATCCAGTTAACCAGCTATTTTTAAAAAGAATGCATTTTTCCAAAATTTGCTAGGAGAAAGAAATTTAAATTTAAAGCTTTACTAGTAATTACCCGGCTCATCACCGTGGGTTGTGTGTGCTTCGGTGAACGAGTGAACACGTAATTTGGAAGAGAACAAGGAATAAGTATGGCAAATATTTTTTATAGAGTGCGGGGGGCTCTTTAAGTACGCGGCCCAGGGCAGTTTTACTATTCGCACCACCATGAAGACTACCCTGCCTCTTTTACTGTATTATTATTATTACTGTACAGTACAAGCAGTGATGAGCTGGAATAAAATTAACAACCAGCTTTCTAAAAAAAGAAGGAAATTTGGATAAGGATGGCAGGGGAGGTCTACATGCCAAGGGCACCAGATCGCTCTAGGTTAGCAATGTATATTCCATTTTATACACTGTTGGCAATTGAATGTCAGATAGGGCAAAATGTACTTCAAAGGAAAAAAAATCAATCAATTTTCATATTTTCTAAAAATTTAACAACCGCCTCTCAAGCGAAAAAGTAACAACCATCTCATGCGAGCCGGCTTCAGCTCATGACTGAGTACAGTTATATGTTACTAGTAGACGGTGCTTGTATTCTGCAAGCATTTCAGCCTTTGTGAATAACAGGGTAAAAACAACCACGGGTTGACGCAGAGTGCAGAATGAACTGCCTTGTGTGCCTCCCTATCGGCACTATGTTGACTACCCCAGCCACAGGTTCGTCAGTTTGTCCTCTCAGTGTCACATTGGTCTGTCCCTGCCGCAGTCTAGCCTAGCCACGGGTTCATCAGTTTGTTTAATTTTGACATTTCTTTAATGGCCAGAAATAAACATTTGACATTTTTGATTTTTTTTGTCGGTTTTGCCACTAGGCTTACCTACATGCAAAATTTCAAGTCTCTAGCACATCTGGAAGTCTCTCATAATTTTGTGTCCTTCTACTCCTACATCCTGTCAGAAGCATCTATATATTATAGATAACTAGTAATGTGTGTTTGCATTCTGCAATCGCATCTTATTATAAAGTGTAAAATCCGACAAATGAATTTTAAGCGCAAAAGTGCCATGCACCATTTTCAATGGTTTTCTTATGGGAAATAATCCAAATTTAAGGCTGCCTGGAGTCGAACCGATGACACCTACGCAAGAATTCTCAAATAATATGTAGATATTCCCATGACATCTACAATCCCTGATAATATCAGTACTTTATTTGTCTTAGTTTCGTCTATATGCAGGAATTAATATTTCCGTGCTTTCTTATGGGAGATATACCAGGTCGTATGGAGTCAAACCCAGGAAGCTTGCAGTAAAAGTTATAATGGTTCCCAATAGATCTCGTGGATATCTTACAACCATCCAAGTTTCAATTCTCTATCTTATCGGAAAGTGCCCGAAATTAACTCAAAAATGCCGCAATGCTTTTCTTATGGGAAAAACGCAACTTTTGGAATTTCTGGAGTCGAACCCATGACACTTAGGTATGAGATGTCAATTTTTCTGGTGGTTTCTGCATTCCATCTACAGTTTTTGAAAATTTCAGCTCTCCAACTATTGTAGTTTGGACCAGACGTTAGTATCCTCCTATATCCTCCTCCTCCTATATCCTCAGTAAGATTTGAGCTTATAAAATGACCAGTGAATGTGTGCTTGCATTCTGCAAGCATTTTCTCCCACCTTAATGTAATGAATAAAAGCCGAAAAATAATTTTTAAACGCTTAAGTTGTCACCTCTCCGTCGAATTACAGTTTTCTTTTTGGACACATCACATTTCAGTAACATTTCATCGATGTATCACCTCTAGAAGTGCATTTCTATAAATTTAATTGTTTAAATTTTGTGAATTTTTAACAGCCTCAATAATAAACTTTTCTGAAATTTTCAATGTAAACTATCACCAGAACATTATTCCCTAACTTTCTTAAAATTTTCCGCTTCCTGGCTCTTCAAAAAGTATATAAACATTATTCAATTTGTTTAACATTTAAGAATTTTTTACGGCCGAACAAATAAACATTTTCAAATTTCTATAATCCCGTTTTCATTATTTTGCAAATTCTACATCTAGAAAAAATTTCAGCTTCATAGCACATTTAGAAGTCCTAAACCATGAAATGTTAGTAAATTTTTTTATAATTTTTAACGGCCGAGAAAATAATTGCAATTTTTCCTCTGATTATTTCTTTTGATTCACCTATGTATTAAATTTCAGCTCTCCAACTATTGTAGTGGAACCGAAAGCAGTGAACGCTAAATAACTTATAGAACATTTACATTCGAGTTGAACTTTGATTTATTCCTTATGCACAGTGCTGGACTGCACCACCTTACGACCGCTCTACTGGAATTTTAGTGAACTACAAGCTCGGATGGCCAGTCACATGAATTGACAACACTGCTGCTTGAGGAAGGGGAAAAGGGTTTTTTCTTTCTCCCTCCCTCCTTCCCCTTCTCTCTCACTCTTGTTACAGTTGTCACACGAAACATTTTCCTCCACGGATTTCATGTACGGGCATTTTGAGTGAACGAAAATATACATTTTAAAATTAATTAAAATGGAGACACGAACTCGAGCATTAGCCATATGGACGTCAAAAAGAACGAAGTTTATTTTACTACTCAAAGTTGAATTGAATAAATTCTGATTTTGAATAAAAATCTATTAAGCCGCGTTTACATGGGTCGAGAAAGTGGTCGTGATTTCACGCACATTCTTGGTTTATAAACTGGTCGTGAAATCTCGAACGCAATGACGTTTAAGAAAAGTGCCGGATTGGTTTTATAAAATAAACATTCAGTCGTGCTGAAGACATTAAGATGGACTGTTTAAAAGACGGTGTTAGTATTGTCACTGCATTGCTGTGTAATGAACGTTGTGAAGTTTTGAGAAATCTTAAAAAGAAGAGGCGGAGAGTTTGGGCAAAGATTCTCGAAGGAGAATCAAACAATGTCTTAAGTTATAAACAGAGTCAGTTGTGAAGTTAGTCGAGACACCCAAAGTCATGCACAGGGAGCGTTTACGTGGGTCAAGAAACTGTTCATGATTAGTCGTTCGAGAATTCACGACTTTCTTGATCCGTGTAAACGCGGCTTTAAGAATCGAAATGAATACACATTTTAACGCCTTAACAATAATAAGCAAATTCAAAAAATAACGATGAAGTATAAAAAACTACAAAAAATATTACATTTCAGGAATAAAGTGGAAAACTATTAAATTGAAGTTTATGAATTATGTGTAACCAAAAGTTAAGTAAATAACTTTAACCTTTAAATGCCGAAAGGGACGCCAGTGTCCTGGCAAATTTCTGGGTAAGCCTGCCGAAAGGGACGCCGGTGTCCCGCTTAGCTCCAAAGCTGCTCACAGATGTCGTTTTTGTCATAGAATCAAAATTTTTGGAGGAGAAGAAAGACAAGGCATCCTGCTCTCCCAAGGCCGAAGGTCTTGCATATTGGGGGAGGGGAGAATAAACAAACAATCGAGAGTGCCTCACTCAAAGTGTACATCTCCGCCAAGGTGAGACCCTCTCTCACAACCCAAAGAGATGCAATAAACTGAACCCCAAAGGTCCCTTCCCTTTGTTATTCTTCCTTTTCTGCATTTGTTTTTTACTACGTTTATGTTCATTCATTTGCAGACCACGAAGTAGAGCAGGTGTAAACTTGTAGCTGTTCATCTGTTTATTTTTTAGTGATTCCTTTATTTTTATATAATTAGTTCGTAGGTCGTTTTATTTTTTTGAAGATATTTTTTTAAATGGGCTCTAAGCGTAAAACTCCATGCGAGGATATCGCTGAAGTCTTCATTGACTCTGATTCGGACGCTTACGAAAAGGAAAGTGAGAGTGAATTTTAGGAAGATCAGCCTCAAAAAGTGTCAGGATGGATATCTCCACATCAGGGCCGAAGAATAATTAGAGAGCACCCCTTTAACGGTGGCCCGAGTGGACTGAAGGTTGGTGCGGTTCCAAACATCTCGAGCGATTCGACTCTACTCAGCGTTTTCCTCCTTTATTTTGCGGAAGTTTTCCAACTCCTTTGGATGAGACAAACAGGTACTATCACCAATACATAGACAAATTAGACAAAGGCCCTTCACCACAGCCTGACGTGACTATATACGAAATGTACTTGTGTTTTCAATAACTATACAAATGGGACACGATGTAAGAGATACATTGAGGGACTATTGGTCGACATTGCAACAATTCTATACTCCTTTCTTTAGTGCTACTATGAGACATGACCGATTTCTTCACATTCTCCGCTTTCTTCATTTCAATGACAACGTTAACGAACCTGATAAGAATGACGAAAATTATCACAGATTATGGAAAATTAGAACTCTCTTTGAAATGCTCAATGACAGCTACGCTAAGTATTATAAACCTACTGAGCACTTGGCAGTAGATGAAGTCATTGTGCTTTTCAAAGGGAGAGTCATTTTCAAACAATACATTCCTAAAAAGCACAAATGTTTTGGCATAAAAATCTATGAACTCTGCGACAAGACCGGTTATACTTACGACATGAAAGTGTACTCTGGGAAAGACACAAATTGCAACGCAAGACATGACAGCGACACATGCGACTGTTAGAGAACTTACTAGGAGAGTGGAAGGGGTTAGGCATAAGTTATATATCGACAATTTCTTCTCCTCTCCTACTCTCTTCGACGATAATCGGTCAAAGGAAATTTATTGTTGCGGCACTGTTAGACAAAACCGGAAAGGCATGCCCCAAGACTTCTCCAGTAAAAAACTGAAACTAAGACGGAGAGACATACGCACTTGGACCAGAGATGACTTGACCGCGATGATGTGGAAGGACAAAAGAGACGTGTGCATGCTATCAAACATTCACGATCCACCAGGAGAAGGAAACTTCCGCGATGAAGAGGGAAAAGCTGTGAGGCCCGTTATAGTCGAAGATTATAACCACCACATGGGGTACGTGGACAAGGGAGATAGGATGGCTAACAGCTACACCATCGGTCGCCGCACTTGGAAATGGAAGAAATTATTTTTTCATTTTGTTGATCTATCCTAAATAGTTAGATCCGCCTTTCCTTGTGTGGCGGCACATTTTCACATCGGCAATTCCGACTTTCCCTTGTGCAGCAATTGGTTGAAGAGGGCGCTATGGCTCTTCCTTCCCAGACTCTCTCAAGGGGGTGAGCTAGTGCTAGTGGAATGCAAATAAAGCGCTTATAGACCAAGGACAATAAGCATTGGCCCATTTCGGGGACCCTTATCCATTGCCATGTGTGTTCCTCAAAGGGCAAATAGACAAAGACGAAATATAGGTGCAAGGCGTGTGGCATGGGACTGTGTGTTGAGCCCTGCTTTGAGGAATACCGCACTAGCTCGACACTCTAGGGAAGTGTAAATACTGGGATTGTGTCAGCTGCGGACCGAGTGGGAACCACATTGCCAAAAAGTTGGTTTTTTTGCACTTTATTTTGATTTATATGAACAATAAGTTATTTTGGCGTCGTAATGTAGTCTATTTGAGTTATTTCGCCCTGTTTATTTCTACAAATAAGCAGAAACATGTAATTCTTCGATAGTTTGGCCACAAAATGCTTTTTATTTGAACATTTTATCACAAATAGTTCACGAGATATGCAATTTTTGCAAAAGATGTATACAAAATATTTAAATGTCCAAAATTAAATCTGGCAGCGGGACCCTGCCAGCGGGTATTTAAATCTGGCAGATAAAGGTTAATAAACAAAACTTTTTTTAAACGATAAAATTATTAGCTTTCTTAAATAGGAATTAGTTAATAGCAATTCTGTTCTCCCATTGCTGTGTTTACATAGCAGCGAAATAGTTGATTTTAAAAATGAAATGAATATACGTTTTTAATCGTATTTTTGTGTTGCATTAAATAGAACACTACCAATGCTTTTGTATCATTAATAATAATCACTGATCTAAGTCGTACCGGATAGTTTCTGGTAATGCTGTCTTCACAATTTTGTATGAAACTGATTGTGATATTGAATCTGTGAAAGTTTCTGCATTTTCTCTCCAATAATTTACATTAATTTAGGAAGGTTTTAAATAAGAAACGCTTTGATCTATGAACAATAACGTCGTTGGAGCAAAACCACAAGAACCTCCTTTTCTGTGGAAGTCCTGCATGTGGCAAATAAGAGCCACCTCGAGAAAAACTTGAGATAATTCTGTGTGCTTCCAAGAAATACCGCTCCCATTGTAAATGAGTACACTTTTCGCCACTCACTCCCCATTGCTTGCTACCTGCAACCTTTCTACCCATCTACGAACTCTTGTCGGCATCTCCCACCGGCTCCCATATCCGTCCCCACACCTTTATCCTAATCCACACCTGCCTTGCCTTACAAAAAAGATTCCAGTTGCGCTATTGTAAACTTGTGTGTCCAATTTCAACCGACACCTCACAAACACTAATCACCTTTTCTTCTAAAGTGACCCTTTCGCCCCCACAGTGATCTCCCGCAGCCAGAGTTTCATTTTTTAAAGTTATTTACTTAACTTTTGGTTATACGTAATTCATAAACAACAATTTAATAGTTTTCACTTAATTCCTGAAATGCAACATTTTTCATAGTTTTTTGTTCTTCTTCATCATTTTTTAATTTTGCCTAAGTGATTGGAATCCCATCATATAACTGAGAGAAATCCTCAAAAGCTCTTTCGTATAAAGAAAAACTATAAATAAATGCTGCTATGTAAAATAGGATAAAGATATTGTTCAAATTCAACTAATAGCTTTCATAAACAGATACCGTATCTGCCCGAATACAAGCCGATATTTTTTGTCAAAATCTATCATGAAAAAATCACCCCTCGGCTTAAATGCGAGTCCGAGGAAAATTTGGGTTATTGTTACATCTCGAAGTCTCTCATTGCCTTCACGTTCAAATGATAGTACTATATTTTTCGTAAAGTAAATATTTGACCTACAGTGAATATATATAAAAACAAGTGAATGTGTGCTTGCATTCTGCAAGCATTTTCTCTCATTTAATAAAAAAGACTAATAGTCGACAAAAAATTCTAAATGCAAAAGAGCCCTGCACCTATTTCAATGCTTTCCTTTTGGGAAATAATCTCAAATTTGAGGCTACCTGGAATCGAACCGGTGACACCTACGCAGGAGTTGTCAAATACTATCGAGATATACTCATGACATCTACAAACCCTGAAAATATCATTTATTTATTCCTCTTTGTTTCGTCTATATGAAGGAATTCGTTTTTTCCATGCTTTCTTATGGGAGATATACCGGGTCATCCGGAGTCGAACCCAGGACACTTGCGGTTAAAGTGATAACGGTTCCCTATAGATCTCCTGGGTATCTAACAACCCTCCAAGTTTGAATTCTCTACCTTATCGGAAAGTGCCATAAATTAATTTTCAAATATGCCGCAATGCTTTTCTTATGGGAAAAAATGGAAATTTAGGAATTTCTGGAGTTGAACCCATGACACCTAGGTATGAGATCTCAATTTTTCTGGCGGTTTCTACATGCCATCTACAATTACTGAAAATTGCAGCTCTCCATCTATTGTAGTTTGGGCCAGACATTAGTATCCTCCTATATATATATATCCTCTGTAAGAAGAGTCAATATAGAATGATATCTTGGCGAGATCGCTTTCGTAAATTGACTATTACGCAAAATGCATTGACGGCTTTGAATGCTCAACTGTTTGAAATTCAGTAAAAATTTACATGGAATGTGTATAATTATAAAAATGCAATTGCTTAAGGCAATGTAAATGGTAATTTCATTGGAAATAGACTTGGATGAAAAAATATATTGGCGAGATCGCTTGCATAAATTGACGATTACGCAAAATGCATTGACGGCTTTGAACGCTCAACTGTTTGAATTTCGGTAAATCTTTACATGGAACGTGTATAATTATAGAAATTCAGTTTCTTAAGGCAACATAAATGCTAATTTCATTGGAAATAGACTTGGATGAAAAAACATCTTGGCGAGATCGCTTTCGTAAATTGACGATTACGCAAAATGCGTTGACGGCTTTGAATGCTCAACTGTTTCAATTTTGGTAAAACTTTACATGGAACATGTATACCATATATAGTTGTGTATATGCCGACTCCATGTATAGTACGATCCCTGATTTTTTGGTGAACAAACCTGATTTTTTCATATATCTCGTTTATAGTACGACCCCAGCTTCCCACCATGGTCGATATATTTCGATTCGATAGCTCGATGGTTACGAGCGAGATATATCGAACAACCTTGATTTTCCACACCACCATAGAATAGACCGTAAATGTCGTAAATAGTATTTCTTGCAAGTACACTAAAATTCGGATAAGTTAAGTATCTTACTCCTAAAACATTTGATAAAAAGTGATATGAATCACAATTGCACAAGATGAAATAAAATCGTTTCAATTCTAGTACGTCTTGATTCCGTGTACGTAATGATTCCACTTGCTCATCTATTTAATAGGTAGGGTTAACGGATAAAAAGAAATTACTTTGTAATATTCCACGGTCTTTATTGTTTCTTTAATCACACACCGACCGGTTTCCACAACAAAATTATTCTAATGGTGTCACTAACCGACGTAACACTTTTAGAATGACTTTGTAGTGGAAACCGATTGGTGTGTGATTGAAGAAACAATAAAGACTGTTGAATATTACAAAGTAATTTCTTTTTTCCGAAATGTCGAAATTCCATAAAGTTACGCCGTCTACGATACTTTTAGTCCAACTCGTTCCAGTCCATCCCTTGTAAAAAGACGCAAACAAAGATGTACATACATAAAATTCAAGAAAGGAAGTGCCCTTAAATTGTTACTTATATCAAGTATTTGTGAATTTGAAGCTGTATATATGAAAAAGATTCTACTCTTCACGAAGCAACATAACAACGATAAAGGACCTCACTGTTAAGGTTAGCCTACCATTAGAATGCGTGCGGGTGGCATAACTTCACCGAAAATGCCCGTGAAGATACATGAATTTTAAATCCTCAAATGCATTACTCTTGTATAGTACGATCCCCAATTTTTGCAATAAAAATTTGGTCGTAAAAACTCATACTATACACGAGTATATACGGTAATTATAAAAATGCAATTTCTTAAGGCAATGTAAATGCTAATTTCATTGGAAATACACATGGATGAAAAATTTCTTGGCGAGATCGCTGTTACTATATTTGACCTTTTGTGAAAATGAAGATGAATGAAATTATTGTCGCTGAATGTGGAACTTTATTCAATGATGCAAAATTATTAATTGGAGTAATATTTCAAAATGTCAACTACTAAACCATTTCCCACACATTTCTTTGATCTCGAATAATGTATTCTAAGATGTGCATGAATGCCTGGCACACATCAGCATAAAATCTACGAAATTTATGTTTTTGCCAAAAAATTGGGAAAATTTTTGGGGGTCAGCTTAAATCCGGGGTCGGCTTCTATTCGGGCAGATACAGTATTTGGCATTGAAGCAAGGAAATAATGATTGAAGTAGTAGTGGCAACTAACATTTTTTTTTCATAATTAAGGCATTAAAATGTGTATTCTTTTCGTTTCCTAATAGATTTGTATTCTAAATCAGAATTGATTCAATTCAATTTTGAGTGAAAAAATAAACTTCATTCTTTTTTGCATCCGTATGGGTAATGCCAGAGTTCATGTCTCCATTTAAATTAGTTTTAAAATTATATTTTTGTTCACTCAAAATGCCCGTACACGAAATCCGTGGAGGAAAATGTTTTGTGTGACAACCTTAACGAGTGAGAGAGAAGGGGAAGGAGGGAGGGAGAAAGAAATAACCCTTTACCCCTTCCTCAAGCAGCAGCATTGTCAATTCGTGTAACTGGCTGGTCCAAGCTTGTAGTTCACTAAAATGCCTGTGGAGCTGTCGTAAGGTGTTGCAGGTTTTTTTCCGGGACTGTACTACGATGAAGAAAAGCAAAGAAAAATTTTTTGTATTATCTTTATTAAATGAAGTTAACAAAGTGGTATTACTAAATGGTGGTAAAATCATCTTACTGGGAGAGGATTTCCGTCAAGTCTTGCCTGTAATCTTGAGAGGTTCACTATTTCTGACTGTTGCCAGCTGTTTGAAGAGACATCACGTTTGGTCTGAACTTCATGTAATGAAACTCACCCGAAACATGCGCTCTCTTGATACAGAGAGAATTTGCAAAATGGCTTTTAGAAGTAGGCGAAGGCAATAACAGAATAATAATTAAATTACCTCAAAGATGCTATCCACACACGCAAGATCCAGTTGAAGAACTGTATGGTGATATAGACTTCACTACAGTCATCCCTCAGAAGCTTAAAGGAAGAGCAACTCTCAGTGTAACGAATGAAGTATCACTCGAACTCAACAATCGCGTACTTGAGCGTATACTAGGAGATGAGGTAGTTTACGAAAGTATAGACATTATCGTGAGTGAACATACTGAAGATCAACTTGCATACCCTGAGGAATTTTTGAAAAGTGTAATGCCAACTGGAATGCCACCTCACAAACTGAGATTGAAACCAGGAGCTGAGATCATGTTACTTAGAAATTTAGTACCCTCTAAAGGTCTGTGCAATGGGACGCGACTCACAGGTTTACGATTGCAACGTACCATAATCGAAGCATCAGTTATAGATTCAGTTAATACAGAAACTGTTCTCATACCCCGAATACCACTTATCTCATCAGACACTAACACGCCTTTTAAATTTAAACGTAAGCAATTCCCTATACGATTAGCTTTTTCTATGACTATCAACAATTCACAGGGTCAGACTTTTGACAAAATCTGTCTTTACTTACCAAAACCAGTTTTTAGTCATGGTCAACTTCACGTAGGTCTTTAATTATTGTATCAGCAAATCAAGAGATCAAAAATTGTGTGTATAAAGAAATTTATGATACTGAGCAATAAAGTTAGACTAGCGTGCAGATTCTCTGCGTGGGTATAGCTAGTTACTAAATGTTTGACAAGACAGAATGATATTATGGACATATGAGACGGACCAGAACACCATTTTGGTGGGTTCTAACTCTTTCCGAGCATTTTTATGAGTATATTCCAGATAACCGGAAATTCCAGATAACGGGCAATCCCCATATCCCAAGCTTGCCGAATACAATGTTCTATACTGTACTATTAACCTTCATCTGCTGGATTTATATGACTACAAGCAGTGCTGGCCCAAGCCTTTTTACAAGTGTGGGCAAGAATTTATTTGGCCGCCCCTAATAAAGGAATTCTTTACCAACCGCGGTTCTAGTATCCATGGTTAGCGAAATATACATATGTATGCATGTACCAACACCAAAAAATAGTGCATATCTAATACCTCAAATTATTCGCAAAAGAAACAATTACAGTTAAATATTATGAAAACATACCTTGATAATTAAATAAACACTGAAAACTTAAAAAAGTAATGTAATTACAATTTTGGGAGAACAACCCCCGAAGCCAAGTGATAAAGGAAAGATATATCCATCGTCGAATCAAATCTGCATCACTGAATCACTTCGTATTAACTTTGCGTTAGACTAAAGATCTTAAAATTAACTTGACACCTATTAGATAAGAATGAGATTTACTTCTTCCGAATTGGATGATCGGTATTTTCCTCATTTTGTAGAAATACGCTTCTAATACTGGCAGGCAAATTATTTGATTATTGTATATGCCAACCACGAATTATTCCTTATGTAATGATTTAAAAAATATTAAAGTTTCCCTCCAATCGCATTTTCAGAAATAGCTTACCAAATTACATACATCATTATATAATTTGTCGATTGATGTCCGAAGCCAAATAGCAACCAGAAGCATGTTGACAGAATAAATAAATAAATAAAGTCACTAACAACACTGAATAACAAATAGGTAAAACAAAACAGCATATCAAAGTGGACACATGTAACAGATTCCATGATTGTTATTGGCTCAGCCAAAGTATTTAAGAGTGCGATTTGGAAAAGAGTAGGTATTCAAGATACACACAGGTATAATAAAACATATTTTATTTCTAATAATTATAATAGTAATACCGGTAAGCATGGCATCAAAATTCTTTTGTTTTTATTTAAATTTTAGCTACTTTCGATATTTAAAACTTGTGAGGAGAGATGGATAACACTGGATCTTCTATGTCAACGGGAAAAAGATGTCGTAACTTAACTCCATAAAACAGGAAAATGGTTCGAACGGAAGCACAGAGAAAGCGACGTGAAAAGTTAACACTAGAGCAGAGGCAAGATGAAAGAGGTAAAAATTCAAGAGCGTGTCGAGTAATTAGACATAACATGACCTTTGAAGAATGGCAAGAAAGTAACAATGTTAACACAAAACGCAGATTAACAACAAAACATTCTGACATACTAGACAATGTAGTTTATAAAGAAATATTGGCTAAGCTTCAGTATAAGTCACCCATGAAAATATTTTATACTTGTTTATTAATTACCTATACTTGTTTATTGGTTACTGATTCGTCTGTCTCGACAGTTACATACCCAATCACCAGACAAGAAACTGATTGTCCTCTCTCGGCATTTTCAAACCCAATCTCCAGACAACGTGGAGGGTTTCTTTGGTTCCGGGCGAGGCGAAGGGTGCGGTAGCACCCGGAGCCGACTACGCATTAAAACATAGCGAACCGAAGGCTCGTCAATATCCTCGCTACCAAGGTGATGCAGACGTGGGTGACTTATACTGAAGCTGTTCCGAAATATTTGAAAATTAATAAAGAAAATTCATGATTTTTTAAATGGCTTTTGATTTAAAGTTACGTAGTAACGGGTATTTGACTAGTATAAATAAATATTGCACTTTTCGTAATCTTGTTATATTCAGGATGATACAATACACCCAGCTCTCGATTGACGTGGTGGTTGCGTTCTTGAAAATGACCACATAAATCAATTTTCGATGTGATGTAGATGGCGTTTTCCGGTCATAATATGGGCAAAAAGTTCACAACAAACTAAAACCACATGAATAATCACAAGAGAAAAAATATCACTCACCCTAAAACAACGGTTGCGCAGAACAGAAGACGATCCCTTTCGCTGGTACGTAATTTTAGCCACGTAATTCTAAACTAATGACAGCGTAAATTTGAAAATAGTAGTAATATCACTTCCGCGTTATTGCAAAAACGCATAAATGAAATCCGCGTAAAGCAAGAACTGGGTCTATATATATAAATAGTAAAATGATAAGAAAGCAACATGTAATTCAGTGAGTGAAGAAAATCGTCCAGAGCACAAAAATGTCATATAGGAGTGAGAGGAAGGAGGAACTTTCACTTATTTTAGGGTAAACCCGTTCCGAAATCGTGGAGAAGATGGACGTTACCTTTCAAAGAATGCGCAGCTCTACAGAGGCATCTGCACCAGAACCTAGATAAAGGAGAAATACCTCCTCTGAAAAGGAAACCGAGCCTCTTCCGATAATCACTGCAGAAATCTGCAACCCAGGGTGTAAAGGGTAGCGATGCGTGTTCGCCATTGTCCTACTGTTGGAAAGGTCATTAGAGAGGCCGAGAATGGTAGCAGAAGAGGAGTCGACATTGGGTATGGGCAGGGCCGGATTAAGCGCTATGCAAAACGCAAGTGCGTGGGGCCCAGAGGACAAGAGGGCCCACTGCGGGCCGAACGTGTCTCATCTTTCAAAGTGCTGCCACACTGATCACAAACCTTACAATAACTGTTACTTGTTACAAATTTACGATTTGAGTGGAACCTTAAATGTGTTGTGCTTGGGGCCCATAGTTCTCTTAATTGTGGATAGAATTGTTAAATTACGCTCCTGACTCCCATACCATAATTTTTCCTTTTAATCGAGCCGTTCTTTCTTCTATTTTCCTCAAATTGTTGAAATACTGCAAAGCATCAGCTTCTTTGAAATATTATATTAAATGAGTGTGCAACCTTTATTTAAGCATTAAAAATTTCGGTTCACGGTGGGCCAAATAACGGGTTTCAACGGAGCTCATTACCAATTTTTTTTGAACGTTTAAATGTCACCAGAAAGGTTTGATAACCATAATTTTTATTTAAAAGAATATAAAATTTGCCAGTACTAAATTAGGTCGATTTTTAAATCGAATACACGCTTTTCGGATCAAGCTCGACAAAATGCACTCGAGGAAAGAAAATGGAAATGACGTAAGTCGGAAAAATAGAAATCGTTCCGACAGAATCTGCAAAACGCGAGGGAAAATTTTGCAAAAATGACAACGGCACCTGGTGTTCCCAGGCGGTCACCCATCCAAGTACTTATCTGGGCCCTACAATGCTTAATTTCAGTGATCGGACAAGAACCGGTGTTTTCATCGTGGTATGGCCGTTGCCGACATAAATATCCCTGAGAATTGGATTTCGTATAGCTTACTTGTTTACAGAGCCGGATTATCGGTGATCAGACGAGAACCGGTGTTTTCATTGTGGTATGGCCATTGCCGATGTAGATATCCCTGAGAATTGGATTTCTTATAGCTTACTTGTTTATAGGGCCAGATTAGGCAGTATGCAAAACACGCGAGGACAAGGGGGCCCAAAGTGGGCTGACCCTACCCCATCTTGCTGAAACCCATTCCAAGTGTTGCCGCTCAGATCAAAAATCTTGCGGGGGGGGAGAGAAAAGAGAATAGTTTCAGGTATCTACCTAAAGAAAACGAGTTGGCGATCGAATGATATTTGATGAAAATTGCTGTTGGTGATAACACAAAACTTAAAGAAATATATGGGGTAAGGCAGGCGGGCCAGATTAAATCACTGTGGGGGCCAGATGTGGCCCGCGGGCCATAGTTTGGGGACCCCTGGTTTAGGACAATATACATTTTAACCAGATGTAATGCTAACTCAAACTGATGGAAAAGAATAAGAGATGTCAGATAACTACTGTTCTATGCAAGGACGGACTGTGTCAAAACAAATTTAATATAGGATTAGGTGTTCCAGTTTTATTGCTTATTATGATGAAAAATGAAATAAGAATAAATAAATTTTAACTTAAATATTACATTGTATTAATGTTATTTATTTATTAAATTATAACAATCATCTCTTTACTTACATAAAATATTTAATTATGTATTTTCTTTTAAAATGGCGGGATAGACCTGGAAAGCATCTAGTGATGCCATGTGGCATCAACTGTTATGTCAAAAACCGACAACGCAATTATTGCAAAATTTTGTATAGCGATTCCTAAGGCTGATAAAAGTGATAATAATTCGTTAAAATGAAAAATTAAAGAAATTAAATATACTTAATATAATATAATTCCCTATATAATTTGCTTGGTTATGCATGACAGTGAAATGCTCAGTTGATGTTTTCATTGATTGAATGGCAAGCAATCAGGGTGTGGGACATCACTCACGTCAGTGATGCTTGACTGCACTGCCATTTCTAAGGCTTGGAAGAAATGCGAACTAATTGAATATATGCGATTATATACCGTATATACCTGAATATAAGACGAGGTTTTGTTCCAATTTTTATGACCGAAAAATCGCTAGTCGTCTTATAATCGCACGGTGCGTAATAGTTTGACTGACAGAGGAACCGAAGTCAGAGATAGCTGGAGATGGGAAGAATTGAATAGCTATAATTGAAATATTCGATTCAAATGTATTCAAATACAAATGCTTTTTTGAGTTTTATCCTATATTATGCGCGTAGTGAAGCTGCGTGCATCCGTACGTATGAAGTCTCGTGTAATTACATCGGCGTATTTCTCGAGAACTGTTCGTCGTAAAGATATGCGGTAAACGGCATTTTGTTTCTACTGGCTATGAGGTCCCAGGAAAAATATTCTCGTTTGCTAAAGTGTCCCGGGTTCGAATTCAGGAGACAATTATATTTTCCCGTAAGCTTACAAAGGATTTTCGATTTTTCAGAGTGCAAGGTTTTTTCCTTTACTTATTAAAATACGTAAATACAGACCGATTTTCTTCTTTATTGCTTTATTCGACGGCCAGAGCTCTATACTACCTTATTCTTGCGATGTTTACACGTTACACGGTCGAATTTTCAGAAATACGCATTCTTTTTCAAAATTTTGCGGATTTTTCGTACTCATTCCGGGCGTTGCCAAGGAGACTCTCATTGTTGCCTCCGATTCATTTAAGGCCAATTAAACCTTCAAATAGATGAATGAAAAGTGTTATTGTTATCTTCTCTTCATTGATAATCTAAATAAACGCTTGCATTGACGTCGCCTTTACAGTAGGTCCTGTAAGAAGTTAAAAGCAGTTGTTGATAGACACTTGAAGGAAAGCAGCTGTATTTGCCAACTAACACTACAGTTGATAACAAAGGGCCAAAGTCAGTGATAGTTAAAATTACTGGAAATGAAAAACTAAGGGTAACAGTAATGTTATCGGTATTAGCTGATGGGACAAAATTGCGACCCTTCGTAATATTCAAGAGGAAGAATCTACCAAAAGAAAAACTACCACCTGGTATCATTTACAGAATGAAAAAGGCTGGATGACTAGTGATTTGATGATTCAGTGGCTGAGTGAAGTGTGGGATGAACGACCTGGTGCTCTTTTAAAGATGAGATTAATGCTAGTTCTTGATGGTTTTCGAGGGCATCTTACGGATGATGTGAAATCCAAAATTTCACACCTCAACACTGATCTGGTGATCATACCAGGAGGCTTGACCTCCCAACTACAAGTGCTCGATGTGGTAGTCAATAAGCCCCTTAAAGGTCGTCTACGGCATGTTTATGGGGAATGGTTGCTGTCAGGGAATTGCCCTCTGACTCCAGCAGGTAAAATGAAAACCCAACAGAGGCTCTACTGGGAAAATGGATTAAGACTGCATGGGACAGTATCTCACCAGCATCAATAGTCCATGGATTTAAGAAGTGTTGTGTTTCTAACAGTTTGGATGGATCAGAAGATGACATTCTGTGGGAGGAGGAAGATGATGAAGCTAATGGAGATTCCTCCAGTAGTG